>JAPDNY010000007.1:34365597-34601171 GCA_029375565.1 Gekko gecko
TTACTGGCATAAAATAGTAATGCAGGTAAGAATTATACAGATCATACTCTGCTAGAAAGAAAAACAGTAGCACTTTACCATACAAGCATCTTGCCGAAGCTACATAATGAGTGGAAAGCCTGAGACTACTCAGTGTCTATACAGAATTTGTACTAACTCATTAATTAAGAACAACTGACATAAATAAGAAAGGTCATCCAGTATGCTCGCATTACACTTGGCATTAAAAACTATCATTTCCATTTCCAATCAAATGGGCTTTCCAAGATGATTTCTTGTGCACCTTTAGGTATGGAGCCTTATGTGATTTAGACTGATGAGGTTTTCTTTTCTGGGCACATTGTTTAGCTACCAGTTGCCAATAAATGATGTGTGATCTGTAACCACAAACAGAACTTTAGAGAAAAGGTTCATTTCATATCAGATAACCCAAACGACCCTACTAATTAAAATCATTAAAGGTTGCAAACACAAAAAAGAACAGAAGAAAACTCACAGTATTCACGATAGAAATTCATTTTTAGTTATTAAAAAGGCATTTGAAATTATACTAGCTTAAGAACAATGATTGTTATTGGGACCAGTATTATTTAATTTGTTCATAAATTAAATAAGAATTCAGAATTGGGGATGTACCGTGTAGTGGCCAGATTTGCAGATGACACCCAAATATCCAGGATGATGAAAACCAAGGCAGATTGTGAAGAACCCTGGGAGGGTCTCTGTAAATTGTGTTAATGGGTAAATGAAGTACAATATTGTTAAGTGTACAGTGAGATACACTGGAACAAAAAAATCCTAACCTTAAATATATGCTGATGGAACTGCTTGAGACTGAGGGCCAAACTAGATGACATATTGGCTCCAAGTTGGGTAGAGATTCCCTGACCTGAGTTGTATGCAGACATTACAACAGAGAATGAATATTCCCAAACATGATGATGCTTGATTCGGCTCAGGTATGTAGTGTGGGAGAAGGAGCTTCAGATTTCTTTTCTGCACTGTTTTCTTGAAATGAAACAGCTTTGGGGGCATTATTTACCCCGTTTGAACCAAGAGGAAATGCAGGCTATCAATGTTTTCATAAATAAACAAATGCAAGATATCAGTGTTTTAATAAATAAACAAACAACCAAAATACAGGATATAAATGTTTTTAATTAATAAACAAAATGTTTTAATAAATAAATAAACTCCCATGCACTAACTGCAGCATGCAGGGCAAACAGGGACCTCTGTGGCTGTTTTTGGCTCCCAAAAATGGCACAGGAGGAAAAGCAGAAGCCCTTCCTCCTCCCAGACTGCAGTCCTGAGCTGAGTGAGGCTCCAGCACATTTGGGAAAGTTAGTTCTCTGATGTAATGTTTGTCTGCAAATGAGGTTGAAAATCCCCAATCCAAGTCATGATGGATGTATTATCTAGTTTTCCTCTGAAACATTAAGAGATATGGGGCTGTAACAGTTAGATTGATAAAAATGTCGACACAGTTCGTTGCAGCAGAGCAATGATGTACTTTTAAAGCATGAGGTCTTTGGTTCAACTGATGCAATCTTCAGTTAAAGGGGATGCTCAATATCCTGGAGAGGTACTAGCAGAGCGAAGGTTAGGGTTGCCAGCTCTTGTTTGGGAAATACCTGGGGATTTGGGGGATGGAACCTGGGGAGGGTGGGTTTTGGGGAGGAAAGGGAGCTCAGCCAGCTAGAATGACATAGAGTCCAATGCCCTCAAAGCAGCCATTTTCTCCAGGGGAACTGATTTTGGTAATCTGGAGATCAATTGTAATAGTGGGAGATTTCCAGCTGCCAACTGAAGGCTGTCAGCCCTATGGCAACAGATGAGAAAGGCTGTTACGGGTTTCCTGTAGCCTGGCTCAGACTACAAAGTGAAAGAATGGTCGTCTTCTGGAATGACATGTTCATGAGTTCTTCTAGAGAATATAACATTGGACTGCCACAGTTTTCTCCTAACTCAGGGGTCTTTTGGGGGGGGAGCTCACCGGAGCGCAGCTCCGGGAGCTCAGGAGCCAAGCCCCGCCCCTAGCCGGCGTCCCAGAGAGTCTTTCAGGCAGCCGAATGTCAATTTCAGCCCCATTATACCCTATGGGCCATTGAAGTCAATGGTGAAAACATAGGGTATATTCTAGGGGCTGGAGGGGAGAGGATTTGAGGAGATGCTCCAAACTCACAGGATAGCTGATGGAGCCTCTCCCCAAGATACCCACCAAGTTTCAAGAACATTGGACCAGGGGTCCAATTCTATGGGCCCCTAAACAGGTTGCCCCTATTCCCTCCATTGTTCTCTATGGTGGGAAAAAATTAACTTTTTCCCCACCCTAGAGAACAATAGAGGAAATGGGGCAACCTGTTTGGGAGCCCATAGAATTGGACCCCTGGTCCAATGTTCTTGAAACTTGGTAGATATCTTGGGGAGAGGCTCCATCAGCTATCCTGTGAGTTTGGAGCCTCTCCTCAAACCTCCTCCCTCCAGCCCCCAGAATATACCCTATGTTTTCACCATTGACTTCAATGGCCCATAGGGTATAATGGGGCTGAATTGCCACTGAATTTCTTTCATTCCCTCCTTTTCTTCTTTCTTTTTCCTCTTTCCCTCATTCTTCTCTTCTTTCTTTCTTTCTTTCTTTCTTTCTTTCTTTCTTTCTTTCTTTCTTTCTTTCTTTCTTTCTTTCTTTCCACCTTCTTCTCTTCTCTTTTTTCCTCCTTTCCCTGTTTCCCTCCTTCTTCCCTCTCTTTCTTTCCCTCTTTCCTTCCTTCTTTCCTTCTCTCTACTCTCTCTCTTTCCTTCCCTCTTTCCTCCTTCTGTGGCCCAACTCTCATGAGAAGGAGTTTAAACTTTAAACCCCTTCTCTCTTAGCTCCCCCACCCAGACCAGCTGGGGAAGGGAAAGGGAGGCTTTTGAAGATGCTTCCCCCCTTTTGCTTCCCCTTCTGACATCACTTCCGGTGATGTCAGGGGGCGTGGCATATGCTAATAGCCTAATAGCTCATTAGCATACCATATGCTAATGAGCTCCTGCAGCTGTTCTTCTACGAAAAGACCCCTGTCCTAACTTATACGTAGAACCCTGGAACATCATTTGTGTTCCAGTCACCAATTTTCAGAATCTGACCCAGAATCCATATACCATACATACCACTAAATTAGGACAAAGAACTTATTGTTATGCAATACTTGGCAACAGATTAACCATTTCAGTAAGCGTTGCACTAAAGGCTTTTCACAGCAAGGGTAGTCTTTGCCCACCCATTAAGACAAATTAATTTGTGGAAAACCTGTCAGGTTTAAACCAGAAGTTGAATGTGAAGAAGAATGATTGATATACAAAGGGAAACCAGTGAGAAGTTGTGGTTGGACTAGGACTAGTAAAATCAAGGTGCACCTCCCAACTCAGCCATGCAAATCAAGAAGGTGAAAGCCTTGCACTCATCCTGCATTTCTAGAAAGGCAAGTGGGATGCTAGGATTGCCAGCCTCCAGGTGGGGTCTGGAGATCCCCCCCACAAACACACACTATTACAACTGAACTCCAGACAATAGAGATCAGTTCCCCTGGAGAAAATGCCTGTTTTGGAGAGTGGACTCTATGATGTTGTACCCTGCTGAGGTCCCTCCCCTCCCCCAAACCTCATCCTCTCCAGGCTCCAACCCCAAAATCTCCAGGGGTTTTCTAATCCAGAGCTGGCAACCCTAGATAAAACTGAGGTAAACATGAAGCCTTGTAGACATTTGCTATGGGTCACTAATTGCTACCTTCTGACCACATTAGTATGTTCTTAGTAGTAGTAAGTTTAGTGAAGCTGGTAGGGGTAAATCCCCTACCTCACCTGGGTTGTATATTTGGTTGTATAGGAGCACCTCACTCGGGGTTGTATATTGGTAGTAGGCTTGAGGTAAATATTTGGTTGTTGTTGAGGGATTGTAAAAAGAAAATGGCGAATGAGAGAAAGGAGTTCTAGAAATAAAATAGATTATTTTGACAAATGTAACTTTTTTCTGATGTGGCCCCACTCATTACATCTAGTTTGTTTTTTTCTTTTTATGGAAACCAAAATTTATCACATTTTTGTGGAAGAAATCAAGCAGCTCTCACCAGAATTGGGATGCTTTTTTAAAAATCACTTAATAGTAATTGTCCCATAGGTTTTGCCTATGAAGAAAAAGTTTTGGTCAAATCATCACATTCTATGTACCTCCATTAATTCTGTCTTGTGGTGCATTTAGGATTTCTTAATGCTAATAAACAGGTGATGATCTGGTGCCAATGTGTCAAATCAGTTCTTACAAAGCCTGCCAAATTCTCCACTGCAGCTTGATTTAATGCCTTTTACTTTCATTTCCTTTGTGAGCCTGTCATTTGATTGAATTGCTAACATCAATTAATGCTCCCAATGTCATTTCCAATTTATGCTCAATATCCTGAAGGCTACAGCTGGATTTATTACTAACAATTCATGTTTTGATAGGAAGAGCTTGATTCGAGGCTGTTCTGCTCACTACTTCAGAATTTATGATAAGTAAAGTAGCGGGAATGAATAAAAAAAAGAAGAAAAAGAAACAACTAAGACCCTATGGAAAATATTAAACAATATAATTTCCAATGTTCCTTACCCAACTAACTGTTTTAAAGATTTTTCCCATCACTATAGAATGTCGCAAAACATCCTCATACAAAAAAATCTTGGGAAATATTCATTTTTTAAATGGGGTCTGACTGGAAACATCCAGATATACCTACTTAGGTTTGCTGGCTGTAGCTGGTACCCGGGAGGGAGAATCTGTGGGTGGGGACAAGTGATTTGGCACTGCATCAGCATGCAATGTCAATTCTGGCACAAAGCCAAAAGTTGCATCATCGCATTGGGGTGACTGTATAAGAATATAAGAGCATAAGAGAAGCCAATGCTGGATCAGGCCAGTAGCACATCCAGTCCAACATTCTGTCACACAGTGGCCAAAAATACCAGGTGCCATCAGGAGGCCCAGCAGTGGGGCCAGGACACTAGAAGACCTCCCACTACTGCCCCCCGCCCCAAGCACCAAGAATACAGAGCATCACTTGCCCCAGACTGAGAGTTCCTATCTATACCTTGTGGCTAATAGCCACTGATGGACCTCTACTCCATATGCTTATCTAATTCCCTCTTGAAGCTGTCCATCACCCAAAATTTTATGGTTTAACCATACAGTTTTGGGTGACTCCTGAAGCAGCACACAAACCCTATGATGTCACTTCTGCTTTTGCTTAAGAAGTGATGCCAGTTACCCCCCCCCCATCCTCCCCAGGACTGGAAATCTCCCTCTATAGCAAGATACTTCGCCTCCGTATATCTACTGCAGCCTGTTCAATAAGTGGAGATAGTAGTTCCTTTCAGACATTCTAAGCACATATAAAAAATGACAGGGACAGAGGAAGAATGGAATTGCAGCAAAAATTTCCACCATGGATCTACATTGGAATGCATGAACATACCCTGTGCACGTAAGAGTATATTCATGTATAGGTAAGTCCATATGTGTGGGAACCCTGAAAAAACAGTGCTCCCAATTGCCATAGATATACAGGCTCTAGAATGAATGACAATAGGTCAAGACAGACCCATTCCTCCCCTGTTGCCCCCCCAGTCAGAATAATGAGACAGACAACAGTTTGGAAGTAAAAAAGGGCCACTTTATTAACTATTTAACATAATATTGCGGCAAGGGACCAGCTAAGCGAGCACAGAACAGGCAAGGCAGGTGTCACTCCCCTGACCAACCTCCTTGCCTTTTCTTGGGCGGGTCACCCAGCTCCGGTCTTGAGCCATCAGTCTGGCTCGTGACCGGCAGCCCAGCAAATTGTTCACCACCTAGGAGCGCCTAACCCTGAAGCCTTCCAACTTGCAGAGAGGAGCATACCCTAAGAGGTTCCCAGAGGAGGTGATCACCATTCCCCACCCCTGGACCCTAGAAATCCAAAGGCAGTTCCTGATGATCCCCTGATCTCTAGTGGGGAAAATGCGATAAGGTGCTCACCAGTTCCGGTTTCTTGCCCGCACCAACCTGCCAAGTGACCAGCCTATTTAGCTGTCGAACACCACAACCAACTATCCAATCCACTGCTCTCAGTGCAAGGTAGGCGAAAACACCTCCGCCCATTCAGCCAATACTAGGTAGAAGTAAAAAATTCCTACCTGGCCCCAATAGGCAACCAGCCGTAGCCTACACTAAGATCAGGACGGGAGGGTGGGCAAGCACATCAGAGCAACTGTCATCAGGCGTGAGCAGAGCCTGGCAGTTTATTCAGGCCAGCTCCACCCCCTGTCTACGTAACGATGCCAGGCATCATGGCTCTGTTGCTGCCCGGCTTCCTCACGGTGGCAAAGCAGCCCCCAGCAAGCAGTGGCATTGCCAGTTGCCAGGAGCTTAGTTCTCATTCACTGTACATTCTCAGAATCTCTGAAAAGGTCTTGTTTTGTGTATGAATGCAGAAAACTTCATCAACCATGACAACCAGTGGGTGTCCTCTGGCAAGTCGCTATCTCTCAGTATGGCATACCTCACAGGCTTTTGGTGGAAATAAAGTAAGAACCCTTCATATGACAGAAAACATGGATACGAATAGGACAAATGGAGGTTGGCTGGCATCCAAAGCACTTATTTCTATTTCAAATCTTATGCAAGTTTACTCAGAAGTAAGACTCTATCACACCCAGACTGCCCTCCAGGGGGTTTGCCACCCTCCGTTCTATCGGAGGCTCCCTAGGCCTCAGAATGGGAGGGGGGTTAACGCACCCCATTCCTCCCTCTCCTGGGTGTCTGGCTCCCTCTTGCAGCCAGGATTCCAGCAGCCTTTCTCCTCCCTGGCCTGTCAGTAGGAGCCTCCTTTTAACTCCTTCCCACCTTCAGGTATCAACCCTTCCCCAGAGTGACTGGCCTCCTCCCTCTGCCAGTTGGTGTAGTGGTTAAGTGCACAGACTCTAATCTGGGAGAACTGGGTTTGATTCCCCACTCCTCCACTTGCACCTGGCTGGATGACCTTGGGCAAGCCATAGTTCTGATAAGAGTTGTTCTTGAAAAAGAGCAGTTTTTGTCAAGAGCTCTCTCAGCCCCACCTACCTCACAGGGTGTCTGTTGTGGGGAGGGGAAGGGAAAGGAGTTTGTAAGCCGCTCTGAGACACCTTTGGGTAGTGAAGGGCAGGGTATAAATCCAATCTCTTCTCTTCTTCTGTTGCTCCTGCCTATGGTGTCATGAGTGGCTGGGTGCCTGCTGGGCCTTCTTCAGTGCCCCACCTCTACCACCTTCTCCTCAGCATTCCCTGGGCCTGGCCTGCCCTCGGCCAGTCTGGCCTGGCCATCCTGAGCTGGGGGGGGTCCCTCCTTGCCCCACCACCAGAGCCCAGGTACAAATGTCAGGTCTCCTCATGCCACATGGGAGAGGATTTCAAAGAGATCAGGCAGTGGGGCTTCTGACAGGAGACTCTCTGGATCCCTTCCCAATTCCAGCAGTCTCTTGAGCCCCCTCCCTTTCCTGTGCCCGCCCACATGGGGTGGGGTGTGTGATGCCACCACTGCCAGCTCCAGACTGGCTCCTGGAGCCTACTCTACCTATCCCTCCTCCAGCTTAGCGGTCACTGCTGGCCCCAACCCCAGACACACTCAATATATTCCACAGTGCTTACTTCCAAGTAACTGTGACTAGGCTTGTAGACTTATATAATGCCAAAATGTTTTGGAATACCCAGTGACATTTTTTTACTTTCTTCTTTGAAGCTTAGATACAGTGTCACATCAGAATCTAGATTCAGGTGGGAAGCCATGTTGGTCTGAAGCAGCAGAACAAAGTTTGAATCCACATGCTAAGTCATTCCAGTGCTCACTTTTTACATGGAATTAAACCTTGTGGGTCTTAAATGGACTCAAACTTAGTTTTCACATCTCTTTGTTAACACTTTTATGTATTATCTGTATGTGAATTTACCAACTGCTTTGCCAACGGCTTTAATCCAGTCTTATTGCTCAGTTATTTATGCATCTTGACTCTAATTAGTCCTTCCTGGCAACTAACTCCCCACCACCACCAATATGTAATGGTTATGGGAGTCTTGTTTCAATGCATCTGGAGAAGCGTACATGCACATGAGAGCTTATACCTAGAATTAAACTTTGTTGGTCTTAAAGGTGCCACTGGACTCAAAGTTTGTTACATCACAACCTGTTTGTGAAAGTCACCTTGGTCTCCAAAGTGACACAAATATAAAAACAGTGCAATAAAAACAATATAAGACATACACCATAAATAAAACAGTTCAGGAAACAAAACCCCAGACACCTCTGAGGCACACAGGATTACTCAGATATTCTTTAGATCCCAGCCAATACACATTCGTTTCAGTTAAGCTTTGCTGAGCCCTGGGACAAAAGTAACCAACTCTGCTTCCCCAATGTGCTCATCTCAAAACATATCTATTATTTATTTATAAACTTGTTAACTGCCAGTTTGTCCCAGGGAACATAAGGTGAGGCAGAACAGAAGATTTTGAGAAAGAAAGACAGAAAGAAACAGAGGGAACTAGCAACAACAGTGAAACAGCCAGTGGCATAGCTAGTCTACTTGGCACCCGGGGTAGAGCATTTTTAAACATCCCCCTCCTCTAGCTGTTTGGGGGGGGGGGTTGCTGTAAAATCACAGCTGATTTATGGTGACCCCATAGGGTTCAGGGTTGGTCTGCCATTGCCTGCCTCTGCGTCAGCCCGGCTTAGTTCTGAGATCTGACGAGATCAGATGAGGCTGGGGCTATCCAGCTCAGGGCCCCTCCTCAATATGGCAAAGTTCAGCAATAATCATGAAAGAAAACGAATAATAATAATAATGGCCAGAAAAGAAACACAGTGAAAAATTTCTTTTATTGAACTTCATATATATCAGCATGCCAGTAAAAAGAAAAAATTCAAATTCCAACATGGCTGTTCCATCATGAGAGCCAGTGTGGTGTAATGGTTAAAGAGTCAGACAAGGATTTGGGAAATCCAGGTTTGAACTCTCACTCGTGCCATGTAAGCTTGCTGGGTCACATGACTCTCAACCTAGCCCTGACCTGGATAGTCCCAGGGCAGCCTGATCTTGTCAACTCTCAGAAGCTAAGCAGGGCCAACACGGAAGCAGGCAATGACAAACCACCTCCAAACGTCTCTTGCCTTGA
Organism: Gekko gecko; assembly: GCA_029375565.1. Lineage (NCBI taxonomy): Eukaryota > Metazoa > Chordata > Lepidosauria > Squamata > Gekkonidae > Gekko > Gekko gecko. The sequence goes on from JAPDNY010000007.1 coordinate 34,374,793, forward strand.
AAACCATACAGGATTGCTATAAGTTAACTGTGACTTTAAAAAAAAAATCTTTATTAATAGGAAAATTTTACAAAATGCATCTCATTACAGTGTAATATAAAAGCTATAGCAAAAAATAAGCTAAATAAGCTGAGAGAAGAGGAGGAAAAATTTCAAGTCAACTGTGACTTGACAGCAAAAAATAATAAAATTAATTCCATCACATTACTCATGTTCTGAGCAGGAACTTGGGGGGGGGGTGGCTTCTGTCCTCCCTTTTGAAGCCCAAGAGCTGATCATCCCAAACATCTACAAGGCATTTTTGAGAGCTAGGAGTCTGCCTTTGTACTAACTTTTACTAGCCAGACTGGATTTTAGGAAGCACACTACCCCCAAAATTAGGTGCACCCATCATCCATTGTTGCCAAAGGACTAAAGTCAAACCAGAGAATCTTCTCAGTAGAAATGGAAGGTGAGGGGGGGCATTTTACAAGCCCAGCAGAACCAGTGCAATATACAGAGTACCCAGTAGTGCCAGTACAATTACAGGGTGCCCAGCAGAACCCACTGACATTGTAGCAAGGCCAGTTCAATAGGACTGATGTCAAGCACAGAATCACAATCCAAACAAGGCAGGGTTGGAAGCCCAGCAGAACCAGTGCAATGTACAATGCCCAGCAAACCCATTGCCATTGTGGCAATGCCAGCTGATATCAAGCACAGAATCACGGTCCAAACTGGGTGAGGGGGTTGGAAGCCCAGCAGAATCAGTGTAATGTGCAGTGCCCAGGTGGTTTTATCTTGCTGCAACACCCTAACTACTGCATTGCAAGATCTGGCTGAGCTGGGTGCAAAGAAGGGGAGAGAGAAAGGCTAAACTATAGGAGAAAATGACCTGCAGGCTAGCAATTACTGTAGCAGCTGCCAGTATGATCTGTTAAGGAAGTTTGCTCAAGTCTTGGAGAAAAGGGAAGCTTAGCTGATCCTAGAACTTTCTGCTATGCTCAGACTTTCCTGTGCACCTAGTAGTTGCAGCCAGAACTGCATTTTAAAAATAAAAGGCAACATGTTCAACTAGATGCAACATGATGCTGGCTTCGAGGGCCCCCTTCAAAGGCCTTCCTCAAGCTGTGCAGACAGCACATCTCATCTACCACCAACTCTCTCCTAAATGTTCCATCAATAGTGATGTATCTAAACTACTCTGAAAAGGTATGTACATATGAGTCTTACACCAAAAAAATAACTGCATTTAGGTTAAATTAGGGAACCAAGGTGAATGTCCTCACTCATTTTGAGCTCTTCACAAACCCTTATCTATCTTCATTAGTGTTGCTTGCAAAAATTCAGTTTTTATTTCATCAGACTGCATACACTACTAACTTGCAGTTTCTCCCCTCAGTGACTTTTATATCAGAAGAAGCACTTCCCTTTCCTACTCAGTATTCCAAAGAATCACTCAAAAGAACAAGATAGTAACTGTCCCAACACCAGACTCCGTACCCATTTGCAACCCAGTTTGCTGAAGTTAAGAACCTAAGGTTCACTTTAAACCAAAGTTGAGTAACCCAATTTGCCAAAGATAAAAATCTAAGGTTCACCTTAAACCAATGCTCCTATCATTTCTCTTACTGAAGAATGATCAAGCTTGGAAGATGAGTAGAGGAAAAGTTGCAGGGGGGAAGCATTTTCCACCAGCATGGGGCTGCTCTTGCAAATTACACAACCCACTATCACAGAATGAAGTTCAAGTTAATCAACATGAGGCTTAAAATAACGGCCTATCGGACAAAACAATTATAAGGATTACAACATGATAATCCATGTAAAATGCTTTAGACACTGAAAGCACTATACAAATATACAACTAACATGGGTAAATTACTATTATCAAATGACAACATACGAAATAACTCTTGCTGAAGATAAATCACCCTGAAATGGCCTGTCAGGTATCTAGCTTTATTTTTGAGATACATTTTTCCTATTTACCAAGGCGTTCCTGGGCACCTGACTGCTTTTCTGGGTCTCATTCCCTGATGGTTGCAAGTTATGGTTTTATTGTTTTTTACTGTAATTGATTGTGCTAGATTACTTTAAATTTTGAATGTAATCCATTTTCAATATCCTTGTTTTAAACTAGCTACTATACAGTGTTCTCTTATCAATGCTGAGCCAGCCAAACAATTCATATGATAAGATTTCATGTGTTCTGTTACTTTAAGTCACTTTTAGCCTTTCAGGAAAAAAGTTGTCTTTCTTCACAGCACAAATAATTTTATGCTAAAATCCTGTTGAGTTTTAAATAGACTTGCTGAGTCTCATCATAAAGATGTGCATAATAAGCCATTTGACAAAAGGCGCTACTCACATTCCTACAAACAACACTGATTCCTAAATGCAGTCTGTGCTAAGAAATCTCAGTTGGTTGCAAGATCTAAATATAGTACCATCACTTTAAAAACATCAGACAGACGAATACAAAGGAGCATCTTACCTCTTCCCACTGGTGTATATATCTTATTAATCTTGAGAGTCGTAACAAACGCAAGAGACTGAGGATTTTTGTGAACCTCACAATGCGAAGTGCTCTAGCTGTCTTGTACACTTCTGAATCCATCCCTTTCTCTACAATAAGAAAGATATAATCCACGGGTATCGATGAGATGAAGTCAACCACGAACCAGCTTTTTAAATAATTCATCTTGATGACTTTTGGGTCCAGGATAATCTCAGAGCTATCCTCGTTAACGGTCCCAGTTCTAAAGTTCATGATTAAGTCCAACAAAAACACAGTATCTGATGCTACATTGAAAATAATCCATGGCGTTGTCGTCTGCTCCGTGAAGAATGTGATCCCGACAGGTATGATGACAAGATTTCCAACCATCATTATGAGCATTATTAAGTCCCAATAAAACCTAAGAGAAATTAAAAAATACAATAATTGAACAAACCATAGTGTAAAAAATGGCCTGAAATAATTTCTTTCCTTATTCTTCTAATTGCACTTTATTCAAAAGCTTTTAAAACTGCAAGGGATTCAGTCATAATATTGACAGTGAAATCATGTGTTGCCTTGGAGAGAAAACCACAAAAGAATTTTGGAAAAAGTATAACTCTCTAGCATATTCCTCTTATCCTACATGCCATGATATAAAGTTCCTTTGTCTAGTATAAACAGTCTACAGATTGAACTTGGCTCTGTTCCCTCTCCATCACAAATTCTAGCCTCCTCAGGATTTGTTCACAGGGACAGGTAAATTGGGGTGTTTCATATCTATCTGTTATTACCAATTATACTTCAGACCTATGGAAACCTCTCCTAGCAATTTAACATGGATGTGACTTTGTGGAAACTCACAGGCTAGCAGCAACATGGAAGAGCAGCAGACCCTTAGCACCACTTTCTAGAAACTGCCATCTAAAAAGGATGCCTTAATAGGTAGTCCAGAATAATATCACAGAATGTAGTATTAAAGATAATACCGACTCCATGCTTTCAAAAGCAAGCTTGATTTTAGCAAACACACTGCTATGAAGCACATATCTATCAGTAAGGATGCCAGTCTCCAGGTGAGGCCTGGGGATCCCCCAGAATCAAATCTGATCTCCAGACTACAGAGAAAATGGATGCTTTGGAGGGTGGACTGTATGGCATGAGCTCCCTGTCCTCTCAAGGCTCCATCCCAAAATCTTCAGGAGTTTCCCAACCTGGAGTTGGCAACCCTACCCACACCCCACTGGTGGCCAGGGGGGACCTGGCAATACTATGTTTTTAAATGGCCATGGCCTTGTGACTGAAAAATGTGACTGTGCCTGCATTTAAAGACAGGGTTGTTCATCAACTACAGTTTTGATCATATGGATCCAGCCAGCTGTTCAGATGGTAGAAAAGGGGGAAAGAGAGCCCTTTGACCACCCAGTACTCACAGGAGGACCTGCATGGACAGCAGCCAAGCCATGGGACAAGATGGTAGGAGAATTGGGGAAAACTTGAGTATAAAAACTGGCTGGATCCAACCCAATGTGGGGTGCAGGAAACACAGATGTAACACTGGAATACCTACAGAGATCATCTGCTTTAAATGACTCTACAACATCAGGAGTCACCAGCATGCACAGGCCAAGGTAAAAGCTGCTGTTCAATTTGAATTATTAAACTGAAATCTCTACAAAGTATTTTAACATGTCATTGTTTTAACGACACACCCAGATCCACTTTCTGGGACTTGCAGCAGCTGAAAGATGGCCACATCAATCAATTAAAGTTTAATATTTTAACAGGTAGAAAGAAAAACCCTAGGCAGTTTTGCATGACCTGAAATCTACGAGGGCTCATCTTGACCCACGGTCCATTGTAACGACAACTGTCGTAACAATCAAAGGTATGAATCAAATTCTCATCATAGGAAATCCTGTGCCCACTGTTGTATCAAGTGTAGCACAAACTCACAACATACCCAAGCTTGAACAGTTTTTCTTCTGGTCTATGGAAGGCAGAAGCAAAGAATTCCTGCTACTGAAGACATCCATAATTATATAAATATGTTTAAGTTCTGCCATTCCTCCGTACTAATGATTGGCATATGGAATAAATTCAGCATTGTGCTAAAGAATTAGTTTATCATTCCATGGCATATCTGAAAGGATGCATGGCATTTGGTAGATTTTTCCCAGCCTTCCTGTCAAAACCTATCAACGTGTTTACATAAAAATGAACTGGTGCCTGCTGTTAATCATGAATGCTTTGGCAGCCCAATGAAACTGACTTTTGGACTTCCTCCAAATGCAAACCCAAAAGGAAGCCGAATATACTTGAGGAGGAATGGACAATGTAGCTTCAAAAGGAAAGTTGCTTCCTGCTCTCCAGTCTGCAGGCTGTATACCATGGGTAATACAATTCTCATCCATGGGAGAAATTGAGCGCTTATGCTCTGTGTAACCTTATCAGTCATAATTGATATGGACACTATGAATTTGGCAAGGGGGAGAGAGAGCAACCATGAAGCACAGCAAACTGAGCTCAGGTTGTGAAGCACATAATGATGTCATCATGGTGGCTTTGCAAACATGCTATGATCTCTTGCTGCAACAGAGCCTCGGGTTCCACTGTTGTAGAAAACATGGTTCACACTAAACCTAGGGACAATTTAGTAGGCAAGCTGCATTGTCCACCAAATATATGAGTCACATCCCTGATAGTTGCACGGAACAGTAGCACTGCAGTGGAATAAGTCTTTTCAAACAGTGCAGAAGTATTTCTGAACTAGTAAAATACAGGGGTGGATGAGGCAAAGTATTACTAATGGAACCAAGAGGATTCCAGCTTTAAGTGTTTGCTAGAATTTGTTGGGGAATCAACAAACATGACCTTAAAATTGCATGAACTTGTTGCTACACCAGCACTTCATTACGAGATATAGTATTATGTCAACAATTCAGGCTTATTCTAATCATGTTTTAATACTGCTCGTTTTAATACTGCTACTTATTTTTCTAGGATATTTCAAGTCTTCCTGCATATGTTATCTTAGAATATGTGTGAGAAACATGTAACAGCTTGTGTAAAAGGGCACATTTTAAAATGTCTGTACGAGATTCCTATCTGTCATGAATTTTAAGTCTTGCTCTTGGGCAAAAGAAATACATGTCGTCCTCCCAGATGTTAGGGATCTGCACAAATAAGGCAGTAAAGCTCATCTGTGTTTCTTGTATACACACAGATCATTCAAAACCACTCCAGAATAATACGAAATCAGTGCTAATCCAAGTAACATTCAAGGACTTAATGTCATTCATTATTTGATGTTTGTAAAAATCACCACACTGTGAAGTGCTGCATAAAAAGTGGTGGTATTAATACAGAGGGCTTCAGTGTTCTTATTTCGTTTTCAGCATCAGTATTCAGTCAAGGCAATCAAACCAGTACCTCTTTCATAACACAGATATCAACTGAAAGATTCTCAGTGCCATTTCTTAAACTCGTTTCCCTCCAGTCTAAAACAGTTTTACCATTTGACATGCCGAACAGATGAACTATCGCAAGCCACTTCCTTATCCCTATGAAATAGTTTTACATAGGATAAGAATGCATTTCAGATTTTAGATATTAATTAGAAGAAAAAAAAATAGCACCTGGTATTCACACAGTGCTGTGCATCTGAAACATTTCAAGACATTATTCTCAATAATTTTTGCCTACCAGATTTAGATTTTTGTCTACTAGGGCAGAAAAGGTATATGAGACAGGAAGAAAGAGACCATTAGAAAGGCAAAGCATCTTTCATGAGTTTTGCATGCAGCCAATGGGAACCAGAGGACTGAGTAGACAGAAAATAAGGTACGATCAAGCCCTCGGTCCATCATAGACGTAACAGCATGGTTGGGCATGTTCTCTCAACCTTGCTTTCCCAGTTGCAAAATGCAGTACCACAGCATGATAAACTTGGGTGAAATATTTGTTCACAGTAATCATTAGAAGTCTGCTGATTGCTTGACAAAGCTACTGGGGGGGTTATTACTTAAAGGTGTAATAGCATGCTTGGGCATGTTCTCTCAACCTGAAATGCTGAAGAAATTAGTGGTATTTTCTTTTTTTCTTTTTTGGGGGGGAAATTTTTATTAATTTATATACAGAAAGAGGGGAAGGGGAAAGGGAGGTAGAAGAGTACAGAAATATTAAAAAGTCCAATTTAGCATTCTGCATGCATATCTTCTTGTTGCAATTTAACAACTACTTCATCTATCATTCTTATTATTCTTCACTTAATCTTCTTTTCTAAATATTTAAGTTTTAGCCCATCATAAAACACCCTCCGGGGTCCCATAAATTTTTCTTCCATTTTTCCTTTTAATGTATTTGTCAACTTATCTATTTCAGCACATTCCATAATCTTCAATATCAACTCATGCAGTGTTGAGATCTTCAATGTCCTCCATGCCATTGCAAATAAAATTCTGGCTGCTGTTATAACATGAAAAATGAAATATCTATGATTCTTATCTAACTCATCTCGTAAACAGTTTAATAAAAATAACTGTGGCTTAAAAGGTATTGTGATATTCAAGATGGACTGTAAGAAAGTATGCAGAATTTATGAACCTTTTTACATGTCCACCACATATGGCAGTATGACCTAATATGGATTACATTTCCAACACGTATTACTCACATTTTTATACATTTTAGCTAATCTGTCTGGGGTTAGATGCCATCTATAGATAATTTTATATAAGTTTTCTTTGAATGAAACAGATTTAGTCAACTTAATATTAACTTTCCATATTTTACTTCACTGTGACAAATCGATGTTATAACCCACATTTTGCATCCATCTAACCATTGTGTTTTCAAAATATGAGTTTTGACTTCTTTTTTGTTGTTTTCATCAAGTGCAGCCAACTTTCAAGGCAAGAAATGATAAGAGGTGGTTTGCCATTACCTGCCTCTGAGTAGCAGCTCTGGACTTCCTTGGTGGTTTCCCATCCAAGTACTAACTAGGGTTGACCCTGCTTAGCTTCCAAGATCTGATGAGATCAGGCTATCTTGGGCTCTCCAGGTCAGGGCCTTTAACATTTTCCTACCTCCTGACATCTCGGTGATGTTAATTAGACTTATAAATCTTAAGATGTAAAAATATGTGAAAGGCTCAGGGGTCCATGCCTAAAGTCTGCTCAAATCCACTCCCTAATTACATAGCTAAGAGATTCTCTTATTGAGTGGGTCAGATCAGTCCTACCTAAAATTAAGCCCCAAGGATAAGCTTTGTCCAAGGAACATTGATTCAACTCAAGGTTGTCCCCCCTTCAGGGCTCTGAAGTTTCCAAACCGCATAGCAATCAGGGATACGTCAAGATTCATAATGAGGTATAGCAAGCAAAGAGCCCTGGAAACATTATATATACTTTGAATCTTTCCTAATGTGGATTCAAAGATTTCTTGGGGCTTAAACGTTCATAACGAACAGCCATTAAGACTGGATCAAGCTGCATCACAGAAAAGTAAAGATTCACAATGTGGCTAATTAAAAGGTAATAATGCTGAGGAAGATGCATATGGCAACTGCAAAATGAGCAGAAATTGCCTTAGCAGGTAATCGGAAGTGTTTTTTTAAGGTTCCAGCTCACAGGCGCCCAAAATGAGAAACCTTATCATTCTTACCTCACAGTTTATACTATTTTAGAATGCTCAATGCACTTATTAGAAGTTATCACAGGAAATCTGACATCAGTCATGTAAGGTCAATATGACTCCCTTTCTGCATATCTAGGCATGAATCCTAAAACTTGTTTCCACTTGCTCTGCACCTTTCTCCATTATGGAGGTGGTCATTCACTGCCCAGTATGTTGATAGGAGCTTTCACACATTTAGGATCAGCATTTTTCACTGAGCAGGAAAGCATCATGTGCCAGAGGGAAGCCCGGCACAAACAAAGGATCACCTCTGCAAGAGACAAAGAGGACTACTGTCAAAAGTCCTTATCTAAGCGCAGGCTAAGAATTTTTGTTAAGGGGAGCTTCTGCAAAACAAAGTTACAAAAATACCAGAGAGAGAATAATCTCACCCTAGTCTTGGTAGGTGCCACCAGTCCATCCCAGTCTTTTCAGTCTATCCCAACAGCTTAGGAGTGAAAGGACAAGTCTCCCAGCCTTTCAGGGAATTAAAGAAAAGTCAGCCCTGCAGGGTAGGGCAGCAGTCTGAGTTTCCAAATAAAACCAATTACCAGGTAGGTGGTCAAAGGCCAAGGCTTCTAGAAGAAGGCTTTGAGGTCAGTGAAGGCAGAAATCCAAAACATGGTAAAAATATAATTATTTTATTTAAGGTTCAAAAAATAAATTTAAAAAGACAAGACTGTGAAGGAACATAAAACAATACATGCTTTGCTTATCCAGCTTAGCTAATACTATAAAGCAAGGTTCCAAGTTACTCAGTGTTGGTTCACCTCAGGCAGGTAGTTTCAGCAATCCAAAGCAGCACTCTTTTGCAGAGATACCCAGGGCCATAGCCCACATGAGCAGGCAGTTCAAGATGGATGCCACAAGCACCAGCTGAGCTGGGTAACCACTGACATACTTCTTACCAAGTAGTTACTGAGCCCCCAAATGGCAAATGCTACCTAACTTTATGGAGAGGGCCTCTGCTTGACCTCAGGCCTGCTACGCCAGTCAGAAACCTGAGAGGTGATGTAACTCTTTCAGTGTTGCTACCATGTGATGTATAAGATGATGGACCAGAGGGGAACAAATGAAACTGTACTGCAGATAAGCCTCACCTCTTTCCCACAAGTGCAAGACCTATATTGCTTGGAATGTGCCAATTGCTTAGGCCTTTCACTACAGCTCGCTTACAAGGTCATACTGACTCCGGACTCTACCATCTCTGGGAATGATTGTGTAGGCCTCTTTTAGCCTGAACCAAAGATTTTGTTACACAGAGCCAGGGGTCTTTTTTTGGGGGGAGCGCACCGGAGCACAGCTCCGGGAGCTCAGGAGCCAAGCCCCGCCCCCAGCCGGCGTCTGGGGGAGTCTTTCAGGCAGCCGAATGTCAATTTCAGCTCCATTATAACCTATGGGCCATTGAAGTCAATGGTGAAAACATAGGGTATATTCTGGGGGTTGGAGGGAAGGGGGTTTGAAGGAGAGGCTCCAAACTCACAGGGTAGCTGACAGAGCCTCTCCTCAAGATACCCACCAAGTTTCAAGAACATTGGATCAGGGGGTCCAATTCTATGGGCCCCCAAACAGGTTGCCCGCATTCCCTCCATTGTTCTCTATGGTGGGGAAACAGTAAGTTTCTTTCCCACCATAGAGAACAATGGAGGGAATAGGGGCAACCTGTTTGGGGGCCCATAGAATTGGACCCCTGTTCCAATGTTCTTAAAACTTGGTGGGTATTTTGGGGAGAGGCTCCATCAGCTACCCTGTGAGTTTGGAGCCTCTCCCTCAAACCGCCTCCCTCCAGCCCCCAGAATATACCCTATGTTTTTACTATTGACTTCAATGGCCCATAGGATATAATGGGGCCAATTGCCGCCAAATTTCTTTCATTCCCTCCTTTCCTTCTCTCTTTTTCCTCTTTCCCTCCTTCTTCTCTTCTCTCTTTCTTTCTTTCCCACCTTCTTCTCTTCTCTTTTTCCTCCTTTCCTTGATTCCCTCCTTCTTCCCTCTCTTTCTTTCCCTCCCTTTCCTTCTCTTCCTTTCCCTCTTTCCTTCTCTCTACTCTCTCTCTTTCCTTCCCTCTTTCCTCCTTCTTGGCCCAACTCTCATGAGAAGGAGTTTAAACTTTAAACCCCTTCTCTCTTAGCTCCCCCACCCAGATCGGCTGGGGAAGGGGAGGCTTTCGAAGATGCCTCCCCCCCTTTTGCTTCCCCTTCTGACATCACTTCCGGTGATGTCAGGGGGTGTGGCATATGCTAATAGTCTAATAGCTCATTAGCATACCATATGCTAATGAGCTCCTGCAGCTGTTCTTCTACGAAAAGACTCCTGCACAGAGCAAAAGCAAGGAGCCATTTTTCTTTACAGCCACAAACAGAAGCAAGGCTTAGAATCCAAGTCTCACAGGTGAGGTTCAGAGATTTCTTAATCAGAGTTTAGAGAGAAAGTATGGCTTGGCTCGATTTGTGAATTGACAAACCATTGTGAAGGCCATCATTCTGCCTTCAGAAGCTGCTGCACCCCCAGGCTTGCCACCTCCAGGTGGGGCCTGGAGAGCTGCCACTTTTACAACTGATCTGCAGCTGATAGAGATCAGCTAGCTCCCCTGGAGAAAATGGCTGCTTTGAAGGGTGGACTCTATGGCACCTCCCCAACCCCTGCTTTCTCCTGGATCCACCTCCAAAGTCTCCTAGTATTTTCCAACCCAGGCCTGGCAACCCTATGCATCCCAGAGACAAGGTCAATGCATTTAGGAAGCTAAGAAGATGGTAACTGCAAGGAGATAGGCTGCTTTACAACCACAGTTTGATGTGCTTTCTGAGTTGAATTACAGAGGCATGCCTAAAGCTACTTTTGATTTCATGACATAAGCAAAGTTTGGATTCATGACCTCCAAATTCTCAGCAAAATCCCTTACTACATACACTAAGTAACAAACTTCAGAAAGGTGGTGGTGGGGAAGTCTACTAAAATGGGAGGACAAGATACTCCAAGCCTTGCTATTTGATGACTTACTGATATTAGAAATCTAATGGGAAATAAGATGTACCATCATGAAGCAATTTTCTGCCCTTAAGAACTCACTCTGTAGAAGACTGTAGGCCTATCAATGGAATACTATATGTAAAAGAATGAACTGCTGAAATGTCAGATTTGTTCATTTGTACTGACATTCAAATTATTTCTCATCTGCATGTGATCTGCACAGAATTCAGAATGGGAGTATGTTTCACTGTAAAACTTTGTATTCTATGTTTTCTTCAGATTGTTAGTCCACCGGTATCTTTGGTGCTCCTAAAACAAAATCAGGCACCCCCAGTGTTAAAGGTATAGTCCTTTCCCACCTCCACCACACATAGTCACATGGAACAAGGCGGATGTTTGGCACGTTTTACCTTAGGGATGCCAAATCATTATCTTTCATATAAACAAATCACTGTGGAGAAAATGTCACCAAATACTTCCTAAACTTCCAAATCTGACAGGGGAGGGGACTCCAGACAGGAGGTCACCAAATGCCTGCAAAACAGAGATTATGCTCCCTTCCTCCCAGTGCTGGGTATAAATTGTAATGCAAGAAATTCCTTTTAGCTGGTTTTCAACCCATGAATGCATGCAGATAAATGTGCATGACCTTCAAACACTCCAGTCAGCATTCTAGGTGCAACATTCTGCATCAACTGTAGCTTTTGTACAGTTTTCAAGGGAAGTCCCATGTAGAACACACTGCAGTAATCTAATCTAGATGTTACCAAAGCATACACCAAAGTAGCAAGATCTTTCCTGACAATTTACCCTTTACCATTTACCAAAGAGAGCACAGAAGAACACAATGGATGGATTCAGAAACTACAGTGGCATGCAAGATGGATAGCCATTTTTTTTTACCAAAGTAAACAATCTGCCTCAACTTTCAGATATTCATACACTATACCATTAAAAAGATGGGACTCTCCATGTTTTCTGGAATGAAACCTTGAGTACATTCAGAATTCATAGCTTGACTGATTGGCGTTCAGACACAAGTTTTTTGGAGTCACAAATTTAAACTCTGGAAAAGCACAACCAACAATTCTCTTTTGTAGTGGAGATTAGATTTTTAGCTAGATGGATACTTAGCTAGATGGATATTTATTTGTGGATGACACTAAGTTGCTCAGGACACTGAGAACCAGGGAAGTCTGTGAGGTGCTCCAGACAGATCTGTCGAGACTGGGCAAGTGGGCATCAACATGGCAAATGAAGTTCAATGTGGGCAAGTGCAAAGTAATGCAAATTGGAGCCAAAAATCCTAACTATAAGTATACGTTGATGGGGTCTGAACTGACAGTAACTAACCAGGAGAGAGATCTTGGAGTCATGGAAGACAACTCACTGAAAATGTCAACTCGGTGTGCGACTGCAATAAAAAAGGCAAATGCTATGCTGGGGATTACTAGGAAGGGGATTGAAAACAAATCAGCCAGTATCATAATGCCCCTGTATAAATCTATGGTGCAGCCTCACTTGGAATACTATGTACAGTTTTGGTCATCGTACCTAAAAAAAAAAAAAAAAGATATTATAGCACTGGAAAAGGTGCCAAAAAGGGGATTAAAATGATTAAGGGGATGGAACATCTTCCCTATGAAAAAGGGTTATAGAGGTTAGGGCTTTTTAGCTTCAAGAAACAATTGAGGGGTGATATGGCAGAGGTTTACAAAATTATACATAGGATAGAGAATGTAGAGAAAGGGTCCGGTCACATGCAGAATTTGCCACGGGATACTCACGAATGCTGGGCGGAGTTTAAGGGCACGATCAAACGAACACATCTGGCAAGTGTTGTGCACCCGTCGCCAACCCGGATCATCTGGCCGAAGATCCAGAGTTAAAAAGTACCAGCGAAAGCCCACTATCAAACAGTTGCGATCGGCCGCAGATGGACTTTCTCCGTCTGATCGCTCCAGCACACTCCTCTTGCCTCATTGAAGCGCGCCGGAAACACACACCTCCAAAAAAAAAGCCCTAGTTCCCCGCTGTCACGTCTGATCGCATAGTGGTGGGTCAAATAGCGACGGCACAAATAGCCACATCTCCCCTCCCCCACATTATCTTTTCTCCTTTTCCCACAATACAAGAACTCATGGGAACTCAATGAAAATAATGAGCAACAGGCTTTGAACAGATAAAAGGAAGTACTTCTTCACCCAAAGAATAATTAACATGTGGAATTCACTGCAGCAGGAAACGGTGGCAGCTACAAGCATAGATAGCTTCAAGAGGGGATTGGATAAACATATGGAACAGAGGTCCAGGAGTAGCTATTTTTCATATAGATAGAACACTATGTCTGCAGCAGTGATGCTCTGTATTCTTGGTGCTTGGAGGGCAACAGAGGGAGGGCTTCTGCAGTTCTGGCCCCACTGATGGCACCTGGGTTTTGGCCACTGTGTGACACTGGATGGGCCACCTGCCTGATCCAACATGGTTTCTCTTATGTTATGTTCTTAAGTGCTTACTACGTGTTTTATTTCTGTTATGAATATTTCTATTAAACAGTCTACAAACAAATCAAAATAAATCAAAACACTGCTGCCTCTTACTCTAATTAATGGAATACAAAAGAAGACACTCAGCATTACCAGGTCAACTTCTCAAAGTTTACCTTTACAAATACTATTATTGATAGACCATTTCACTTCCTGTTATGCATATTTATCCCTAAAGATAAGTGCTAAAATCAGATATACAAATACTTCAAATTATGTGCTTCTTTTTCAACATAGCAATGGCTGAACTGAACTGGAGCTAGAAAAGGATTTTTGTTAAATCACATGACATTACTAAAGTCACAACTGTCTAAACAGATTGATTTCAACAGACCTTTAATGGTATAAGTCTGTCTAAGAATGCCCTGTAAGACTGTTTTCAGAAGCTATTTGCATATTGTCATGTTTTCTTATCATGACATTGCCATTCAACAACGTGTACCTGAACATTAAAGATTATATTGGTTGTTTTATGTTGATTACAGCTGGGTGTTTTAGTTGGGTTGTTTTGGTGGTGTATGGACCTTGACTGCTCCAATTCTACAAGAAAACTGAAGAAAATTCAGCTACATTAAAGCTGACCTTGTGTTATGTATGGAGATACATAAATAGAAGGAGCTTGATTCCAGCTCCCATTAAAGCTTGGTATCCAAATCTATGCCAATTGATTGGACACTCTGTGCAGCTGTCCAATCAGGATACAAGATATGTGCAGGAGGGAAACAAGGTGATTGGTCTTTATGTAAATACTGTGATTGGTCCTTTCTGTACAAATGAGTGTCGCTTACCAAGCCTGGACTGTTTAAAAAGGAGCCTGTTGCTCTGTTCTAACCTCTGTAAATACTGATTTCACTGTTCAAAGAGCTGCTGCCTGAGTCTCATATCTAACACCTTGTAAGAAAATCAGTAAGTATATATTCAAATCTGGAAGTACATAAAAGGAAGTCATAATAGGATCTGATTTGCTATTTTATTAAAAATTAAAAATGCACGAAGCATTTTTGTCTCAATGTTTAAATCACAGTCAAAGTTTCTACTCACCACTACTTACAGCTGAGAGCTCAGTATTTAAAAGCCATCTTTGAGTTTCAGAAAGAAGGCTAGCAAGCAAACCTAGCACTCAGACAACAACCAGATCAGCTGAGCTGGCATTTTGCTAGCCAATCCTATACCTGCTTAATGGGGAGTTAGACTGTTAGATTTAATGGGATATACCCCCAACTAAAATGGCCATACTGACCCCTTAAAGGGTATGTTCCCCATTTTACAGAGTGGTTGAGGGTCTTATACTCATTTTTTTACATTCTATCCTAAGAGTGGCCAGTCTCCAGGTGGTGGCTGAACTCCTGGGATTACAACTGATCTCCAGGCAACAGAGATTGTTCCCCTAGAGAAAATGGCTACTTTGGACAGTGAACTCTATGGCATTATACCCCACTGAAGTCCCTCCTCTTTTCCAAGCCCACCTTCCTTAGGTTTCACCTCCACTTCAGGTGAGAGCTGGCACGGTTAGAGTGGTGGACTCTAATCTGGAGAACCAGGTTTGATTCCCTAGTCCTCCAACACAAAGCCTACTGGTTGACTTTGGGCCAGTGACAGTTGTCTCAGAACTCCCTCAGCCCCACCTACCTCACAAGGTGCATGTCATGGGGAGAGGAAGGGAAGTTGATTGTAAGCTGCTTTGTGGCTCCTTAAGGTAGAGAAAAGAAGGGTATAAAAACCAACTCTTCTTCTTTGTATTTCCCAAACCAGAACTGGCAACCCTATATAACCTCCATCCAAGCACTGTTCTACTACACTGCAATGCAAAAGAACATGTAAGATATTGTTCCATGTGAGAACATGATCTGTTAGCAGGAAGGCTTGAACTCTAGCCTTCTCTCTGATTTCATAACTGAAATATACTAGAAGGTATCTTTGTCTCACAGGAAATAGGCATTCGGTGAAAAACCAGGAAGTCTCATTTGTGTCTAACACAGGATGATCTTGCTAAATTCAAGAATTTCCTCCTATTTCCTTGCCACAGAATGATGGCATATTCCAAAGTCATGGTTAAAAATGCATAATATTAAAGAAACACACATGTCCTTGGATCTCCGTAAGAGTCAAATCAAAGCAGCTGCCGTTGACAAACTCAAATGCTAACCTGTTTCATACACTGAAAAATCACCTGAATCTAAACCTTTCAGTAAGAAATATCAATGTGCTAATAATATACTAATCAAATCATTTCAAAGTTTGGTAATGAAGTCTTCTAGATCCCATGGTAAATGCTAAATGTTTTGAGTTTTATATTCCTTAGAGGATAATTACATGGCACACAAAACCTCATCCACAGCAAGACATGCATGAAAGATTGTTCCTTCATTTGTTTGTTAAGGCTACAGTTGCTGCTTCTATTATTGGGGGGGATTAACAATTTTTATTTTATTTAGATTTCAGATTTTTCTGCAAACCTGAGTCTTTTCTCAAGTTTCTAGAAAGATGTGTCTTCTCTGAGTGTCGCTTTAATCTCCATATTTAAGTATCCAAAGATCAGCCCACTTTGAGAGTTAGATGTATTGGTATAAATGCTTCAGCGCTTTTCCTAGAATCACATGATTTTATAAATGAGATGTTTTGCATTGCAGAAATGTCACAGTTCTCTGCAATAAGCCCTTTCATAATATTAATGGTTTCATTTTATTATATATTTATATATGGATGTCATATTCTAAAAACAAAGTTATTTATGAACAGAATGCAACAATATTACATTTATTTTGGAATCAACCTATGAGAAAAGCACTGGATTTTAGGGATATTTACTTTGTAGGTTATTTGTTGGATTTCAGCAGAAAAACCCCATAAAACTATTGTGAACATATATGACACAATACTGTACGCATGCTGTTGCACATCCTTCAGAAAGCAATATATACACACATACAAGTCAGAAGAAAAAAGAGAGGGAGTTTCAAAGCAACCTGCACCCCCAGCACAATTTATATTTTGTTGATGGACTTTCTTTTGTCTGCACTCCCTGAAACCTTGGACAATATTTCTGAATCTTCAATGGTACCTAGTTCCTTAATGACTTCGTACAGCTCCGCCACAGCTGTTTCTTTGCTTCAGACACAAAAAGTACAGGTTAAGGGTGACAAGCGAAAGTGTTCACCTCCAAGTAAGTTGCCCAGAGCTGAAAGGACTGATAAGCTGCTCTTAAAATAAGCAGTCGAGGAAACTTTGGTCAAAGTCACTTATGACCTTACACAGCTTTTAGTTGTGTTCCATTCATAAACAACTTCAGAAATCTTTTAAAAGAAGTCTTTTAAAGTTTCAGGAATAGACTGAGGAGAGAGGGAAAGCTTCCTATTGTGTTTTGGAGCTGAAAATTACTGCACTTAGATTCAATTTCATATTCCAAATGATGATGCTCTATAGTCAGCTGGTTAAATGGTGGTGGTGGGGGAATCACTGTAGCAAAACAGATTCAGGTGGGTAACCGTGCTGCTCTGAAGAAACGGGACAAAGATCGAGTCCAGTGGCATATTTAAGACCAACAACGTTTTATTCTGGGTACAAGATTTTGTGTGTATCTGAAGAAGTGTACATGCACATGAAAGCTTATTCCCAGAATTAAATTTTGTTGGTCTTAATGGTGCTACTGGACTCAAACTTTGTTCCACAGCAAAACATAACATTAAATTAAAAAGGTCTGCTACAGCTGTGATAGAGTACAGTGAGGGGGGCAAGTGAGCTAAACTTATTTTTAAAGAAATTTTGAAGATAATACAAAAATTTACTCAAAACACAGAAATTAACACGACTGGTAGAAGAAGAAGATATTGGATTTATACCCTGCCCTTCACTACCCAAAGGAATCTCAGAGCGGCATACAATCTCCTTCCCTTCCTCTCCCCACAACAGACTACCTGTGAGGTAGGTGGGGCTGAGAGAGCTCTTTCAAGAACAGCTCCTGAGAGAACGGCTCTGAAAGAATGTATAATTGCCCCAAGGTCACGCCTGCATGCAGAAGAGTGGGGAATCCCAGATTAGAGTCTATGCTCCTAACCACTACACCAAACTGGCTCTCAAACTGTTTGATGATGCAATTCTGTATAGAGTTATTCCAGTCTAAGCCCATGGAGTCAAGTGGACGAAGTCTGGAGTAACTGCATAGGATTGCACTATTTAACTGTTTTGCAAGTAGTAATCCTTTCAGTTAATGCATGTCTCCCTCTATAGGTGTCTCCCTGCCAGCAGGTGAAGACTTTTTTTTGTTTTGCTTGACATACCCTCAGTAAGTAATGGTCCCAGACTTACCTGGGGCCGAGTTGGTGGCCCAAGACTGGAAGCAGGCAGAGGAAGGCCGTCATACTGGCCCTGAGCCAGCTGCATGGGGCTTGAGGTAGTGGTTCCTGCAGCAGCCTCAGCCAGCCAATCAGTTCATTTCTGGCTGGCCAGGGAGGGGTGGAGCTCGAAGCAGACCTGGTGCTCAGAATTTCCATTCTTGAGTTTCCCCTCCCCATTTTACCTAGGCTGCAGCTGGGGCCATGTGCCCTGTTATTCTGACTCTCTTGCATCACAGCTTGGTTGGGAGGTTTTGGCACTGGCACAGATCCATTTTGGGGGAAGGCTGTGCTGCCTGTGTGCCTGCCTCCACCAGTTCGGGGAACTCCCTTAAGGGGTCTTGGGGGTGGATCCTTTAAGCAGCATGCCCAGTCGGGGACTGTCGGCTGAGTCTCACCGCCAGGTGGCAAGAGAATGACACAGCAGCTTCTGCCCATGTGGATTCCTGGGGCTTGCCACTCTGTGATTTCCCCATCCTCCAGCAGGTGGAATGGGGTTATATTGGGTGGCAGGCAGGTTGCCTAATGTTGGATCCGTCCCCATGCACTGCCAAAGCTCTTGCAGTTGTGTTCAATAAAACTGTGGCCTATTTTCCCCAATCTGGTCTGTGTTGCTGTTCTTCCTCCTTGCCCTTGCTCCTGCCCTCTCTCCTGAGTCCACAACTGTTATTGGCCCTCCTCGTGTTGTACATTTATGTGTTTTACTGAACTATTTTAAATTTTTTAATGCTGCTTATAATGTTCAAATGTTTTCAAGATTTCATATTTGCCACCTTGGGGACCCTAATCAGGTGGAAAGGCAGCATACAAACATTTTTAATTAAGTAAAATATTTGGTATAAGACTGGTGCAAAGCATTTTACCACTCCTACCAGAAGTCAGCTAAACACGAGTGATGCCAGCAGCACTGCAAGGCATCAGTTAGCACCTGAGTGCTAGGGAGGGGCTGTGGCTCTGTGGTAGGGCATCTGCTTGGCATGCATGAGGTAGCTGGTTCAATCTGCCTGCCCCAGTCCATTTCAGTTGTTGACCTGTCTGACCAGATATAAAATGCAGGTTGCAGCAATACAAAAATATGATAACAAAATCATATGATAACAAAATATACTGTACAAACTAAGCCAAGCTTTGGCTACATAAAGTTCTAGTTATCATTTTTTTTCCTTTTCACCCTTTTCCCAACTTTGTGGTGCCCCCTTTGGCTTGGTGCCCCAAGCACGTGTTTAGTCTGCTTAATGGTTAATCCGCCACTGTCAGCAGGTGATGTGAAAAACCTCTACCTGAGACCCTGGAGAGGGTCTATGGCATTACAGCCTGCTGAGGTCCCCCCAAAAAACCTGCCCTCCCTAGGCTCCCCCTCTCAAATCTCCAGGTATTTCCCAAACCAGAGATGGCAACCCTATTTGAAACTCTACCAGCTTTTGTTTCTAATCACCTACATCTATTACAGTAACACTACAACAGTACACTTGCAAGGTGTAGTATTTCCAAACCGAGATATTTTTTCAGACTTCTTTATAGTAAATATTGTTGACTTTAAATACATATAGGTATTTGCAGTACAAATCCCCTAAAGCAATTTAAAAAAAAATGGTTTGCATGCTCGACATTTTTGTTGTGTTGTCCCCGTCGTCCGTCCCCCCGCCCCCCGCCGCCATTATTTCTGGCAGAAAATGCAAAATATTTACTTTCATTTCTGAAGTGCCACTACTACGCGTGGCATTGCACAACACAAAATCAGAAAGCAGGTCCATGGCCAAACACAGTTCCTACTTTACAACATAAAACAGAATAGACAAAAGGAGAACAGCAGGAGAGAGAGAATTAAAATTTGTAACATACATCTCATGATCACAAAACAGGAATAAAAATACATTGCTTTTCAGCAGCAGCATGTTAGAAGCACAAAACAGTTTAGCAGACATCAATTATTGAGGTTTTGCTGATCTGCTCCCTTCCCTGCCACATCAAAATGAGAATGGTGCTTTAGTAAAAGGACAGATGACAAGCACACCTCCCATGCTGCGAGTGGTCTCGGCAGACTTCGAAGCAGAAATATCAAACAAGCTAAAATGTCAGCTCAGCAGAACTTCTGAATAAAATGGAAACCCGGATTGTGGCTTACAAGTAATAAAGCACCTGAAAAGCCTACACTTTAAACAGGATTCCCTCTGAATATTCAGACTGAAAGTCAGCTTAGTATTCTCTGACAAGGCAGTATTAACCAGTACACTAAATAAGCAAAATAGGATTTTTAGCTATGAGTCTCTCTTTGTCTTTTCATCTGGCCCCAATTCCAGAGCACCTGTGTAGCACTGAGCATTTCATCAACTTAGTTTTAATGTAACTACGAAATCTGATATTAGTATTCTTTGCTTGGCTCTTTTTTAAAAAATAATCATACTTCATGAAAATATCCAATTTTTAATAATTATTATTTTTAAAGCCTGGAACTGAAGGTACTGCAAAGTGGCTCCTTCCTGCACTACTGAGTAATTCAGAAACTCCAAGAGCACATGGGAGAAACCCACACTGAGCCCTCTCAAACACCATCTTTGCTCCAGTTCCCAAGAGATGCTGGCAATGAAAAGAGCTAGGGATTTTCTTCTTCCCACATGCCCTTATTTTTCCAACATCATTGAGCAGTGCAGAAAAGAGACACCCTATAATATCCATCACACTGTAGTGATTAGTGTGTCAGATGGAGTGGCCAGCTGACTGCTAGCCAGCTCCAGGAATTTCTTGGGGTGGGCTGAGCACCACACAGCATCACAAGATGCCGTACAATTCCATAACCTCACTTCTGGTCACATAACTGAAAGTGACATCACATGACACAGAGGATGCTCCAGCAATCTTCCCTCAAAGTATATAGTTTTACCAAGGAGTTTGGGGGAATTTCTAGGGCATTCTGGCTATGTGCGATGCCATTCCTTTTAGGCGACTTGAAGTGACATTGAGGCATTGCTGCAATGTCATTTTATCAGCCTAATTTCTCCCACTAGGTAGCAGCAGGGGACGAGGGCTGGGACATCTCCTGCTATAGTGGTACCCTAGTGTCTGACTATCTTGGGGACTCAGCTTCAAATGCCTACTCTGCCATGGAAGGATGTTGGCTCACATGTTCCTAAAAATAACATTGGAAAGAATACTAAGACCACCACAAAGATATGCTATATAAGAACTCAAGAGGGACAGTGTGGTGTAGTGGCCCAAGTTGTCAAACTAGGATCTGAAAAACCCAGGTTCAAGTCCTTACTTTGCCATGGAAACTTGCTGAGTAACCTTGAGGCAGTCACACACTCTAAGCCTAATCCACCTCACAGGGAGGCAGGGGCTGAGGAGAATGATGCAAGCAACGTTGAGTCACCATTGCATATAAATGAAGCAAATAAATAAAGAGCCTGGGGTGGGCTGTGTCCAGAATGGCGGCAAGCCTGAAGGGGAGGGAGAGAAGAATGGCACACACACAACGAACTGGGGAACATCAGGTTGCATCTTTATTGATTATGGCTTCCTCAGGTCTTGGTCAGCATAGGTAATGGGTACCCCTGGCTGTCTGCCCGCTGACAGCAAGACATCCCCCAGCTGGGGTAACAAGGAAAGAACCAGTCTCAGCACTGGAAGTGGCAGATGCCACTGTTGCTATTTGCTACCAGATTTTGGGGGATAGGATCCACATCCCATCACTGAAGGTGACTATCATGTTCTCTCCCAAAGAGCCCCTTAAAGAGACCCTCCTTTGGGGGTCATCCAGGAAGCCCACCACTGGTGTGAACCCAGCCAATCCCTAAACACTGGCAGCCAGTTGTGGTTATGTTCATTCAGTAGCACAATCAAACATATGCAGAACATACTCTTTTGCTGCAGGGAAAGCATAAAGCCCAAGGCCTATTAGCCAATCAAGGGTAAAATTCCTTCCCGGCTCTGTTACCCAGCAGCCCCCTGAAGACACAGCAAGAATGAGTAACAACACAAGAATTAAGATATGGGTGCAAGGGATGGGGGGGGGGGTGTTGCTGCAGTCTGCTCCAAATGCCCAGCCTGCCTCCAACCCCCTTCTTTTAAACATGCAGTACAGACCAAACTGGAGCCAGCCATCAGGTATGGTGGCCCTGTCCCATAGCTGATCAACATATAGGTAGGGAAAAGGGTGCCAGTTGCAGAAAGCAGCATGACAGACCCCAAGCTGAGCCAATTCTGGGCACAGTTGCCCAGAATCTTCTGCTTCCTCCCCATCCTCTGCCCAGCCACAGTTGCTCTAGCTGTGAGCAGGGCTTGTACCATGAATTCGTTTGGGCTTTTAAAAAATGTTATTTGTACTCACACAAACTGAATATACTGAGGGTTCATTGTTTCCTGACCTAGAACTCCATGGACAAAAGAGCGTTTATGTTAATCTCTTTCTTACCACACACTTTCTTAGCATGCACATTTTGAAATCTATATATCAACGACCTTGAAGAAACACCAACGACACTCTGCACTGATACTGTCATTAACTTACTTTGCTTTGTCTAGAAGAACCCCTCTAAGCAATTAGTGCTGAATACACTGTGAATTTCAAAATTGAAATCCAGTCTCTGGAGAAAGTTGGACCAAAAAAATTAGATAGCTGAAAGGCTTTAGACAATTAACAAATCATCTATATTACTTTTCTACATTTATGGAACAACCTCCCCATGGAGGTATGTCTGCTCCCCCCCACTTTCAAGTTTCTAGAGGCAGCTGAAGACAGTTATATTTAGGACTGCATTTGACTAATTTAGTTTTTTTTATTTATTCGTTGTTGTTCAGTCGCACAGTCGAGTCCAACTCTTATTTATTGGCAATCCTAAATTCTAATTTGAAAATGTGGCCATTTCTGAATTTATTTTTTTATTTTTTAGGCCTGATCTGGATATCCCAGACTAGCCTGATCTCATCAGATCTTGGAAGCTAAGCAAGGTCAACCCTGGTCAGTATTTGGAAGGGAGACCACCAAGGAATACCAGGGTCATGATGTAGAGGCAGGCAATAGCAAACCACCTCTGAGCTTCTCTTGCTCTGAAAACCCTACAGGGTCGCCATAAATAAGCTGTGACTTGATGGCAAGCCCTATATGGTCAGGGACCTACTTACCTAAGGGACCGCCTTTCCCCACATGTTCCCCAGAGAGCACTAAGATCGGGGTCCCAAAACCATTTGGCCCTTCCAGGCCCTAAAGAAGCCAGGCTAGCGGTGACAAGGGCCAGGGCCCTGTACTGGTGGGACCTTTTATTGACATCTTTGTTACTGGCACCTATGATTTTATATGTTTTACTTATTTAAATAACTCATTTGTTGTTGTTGTGTGTGTATGTATGTATGTGCATATATGTATATATATGTGTGTGTGTGTATATATATCTCCTGTAAGCCATCCTGAGCCTGCCCAGGAAGGGAGGGAGGTATACAAATTAAATAATAAATAAATGAGCATTTTTTAATCATTTTTGTTTCATTTACACTGTAAGCCGCCTTGAGTTCCACAAGTTAGAAAGACAGCTAATAAATATTTTAAATGCATGAATGAATAAATTTAGGCCCCCTCCCCCCAACCAAGGTAGGCCAAAAAATTTCTCACAAACTTTTAGTCAGTTAAAGAGGTAAAATTCTGAGGTATTGTAATAAGTGAGAGCATGGAAGGGGAAAAAATAATTGGGTAATTTATACTTCACTGTCCGTTGCTTCCAAATGTACATTTTTGCAAGACTTTAATTTGCTCATAGGAAAATCTTCGACTCCATACTTCGTATCATCTGGCACCTGATCTGAAGTATCTGTACCGGCATATCTCCTTGCAATACCATTATGCTAGCAGTGTCAGTGTGCGTTTCACTGTTTGAGCAAAGATGTGCTATCTCATGCATGCACAAGCTCTTTGCAAGCTTTCTCATTTGTCTTCCCTGGTAGCATCTCCCCGGCTGGCTCTTTGAAAGTTTCCTGTTCGCTCATAAAAAAAAGATTACTATTCAAGCAACACACACATGGACCCTGTGCTGGGAACCTGCTGCTAGCAGAAACAACCTGGTGGCCATGCAGATATGAGAGCAGCAGCCCAATGGCTGTTCAGTGGCACATGTAAGCTTATACAAGTGAATGTTGCCAGCGTACTCGGCCATCAGGCAAAACAAATGATAAATGCATAGCCAGGGGACTTTTTCAAATCTCCTGCCATTTTGACCTCCCCAAAAAGCTATTCTGATTTTGCTTCTCACACATGTGAATTCAATCTGAGTCCTTATTTCCAAGCTATTTTTTTTTGTTTCTTCCACTCTAAATTAATCCACCTCTGTGATAGATCATAATTAGACATTACGTGCTTAAAAGATGTACACTACAACTATAAAAATACACAACACATGCAAAAGTACAAAACCAAGAACAAGTACAGAACTATTGACAAAAGTATAAATGAATGAAAAAGGGGAACATTTGCTTATAGATTTGAAACAGTTTATGTATTTACTTCATTGATACCTCACATTTCTCCCCAATGGGGACCCGAAGTAACTTATATGATCTCCTCTCCTGCATTTTCTCCTCACAACGACCCTGTGAGATAGGTTAAGCTGAAAGTGTGCAACTCACCCACGGTCATCCAGCAAGCTTCCATAGCAGAGTGGGGATTTGAACCTGGTCTTCCAGATTCCAGTCCAACCTTCTTAACCCACCATACAATGACTCCTCAACCTGCTCCTAAAGCTATCTCGGGAAGAAACAGAACCCAAAGTTTCCTTAGATAGTTTGTTCCAGTATATTTTGAACTATAGTGGCTAGAATACTGTACCCAGTTACCCTTCCCACCAGAGTGGGGGAGGAATTCATTTGCAATCTAGCAAAGCTCTTTGTAGTGTCATCATGGAAGAAGCCCTTGAGGAGGAGTAAGGAATGGTGTTGCCCAAGAACCTTATCCAAGCTTAGGATATACAAGTGGCTATAGGGTTGCCAGGTCCTTCCTAGTCCCTGGCAGGAGACTTTGGGAGGCGTTTCTGGAGGGGGTGGGGATGTCCCCAGTGCAATGACATCGTGCAGAAGTGATGTCATCATGCTTTTGGCAAGAAGCAGGGAGGCCATACACACACACCCCATCCCGGGAACTGGCATCCCTAAGGCTCAATTCCCTTGCTAATCAGGGGATGTCAGGTGCAGGCACTGGAACCTGACTCAGGATGCCTGCCAGGTGATAGTTATGCTAGGAGTTTGTACCACAGTAGGTGATAAAAACAGGAAGAGGAAATAGCAGCAGTTGGGCTTTGTTGGAGTAGCTGGAAATTGTTACTGTAAGAAGCCTCTCAGCAATGGAAGGGATGTGAGGATCTTTACATTGTTGTTTGTTTTATGTTCTGCAATTAAAGTATCTCTGCACCACAGAGCTTTGCCTTGCTGAGCATTCTTTGACCACCCAAATCCACTGGAAAGAACCTTTGCCTCAGGCAAGATAATGGCCTCTGGCAGGACACTCTTTGGAGAAAGGCAAAAGGGGCTGATTTGCATGCTGCTCTTCCCCTAATCATCCCTGCTGGAGCAACCCCACTTGCAGTGCTATGGACTGCTTTGTAAGTTATGGAAGTCTCACGGGGAGGATGGCTGCAGTAGAAATGACAGGAAGAAGTCTGCAGGGTGTGTGCCTGGAACATAGCCAACCACATAGTTTTCTCCCACCTGCACAAATTAGCAATGTTGTCCAAAGAATAAATGTCTCCCACTGAAGGGGCCCTGACCTGGATAGCCCAGGCCAGCCCAATCTCATCAGATCTCAAAAGCTAAGCAGGGGTTTTCCCTGGTTTGGACTTGGATGGGAGATTGCCCAGGAAGTCCGGGGTCACTATGCAGAGGAAGGGGATGGCAAACCACCTCTGAGCATCTCTTGCCTTGAAGACCCTACCAAGTCACCATGGCAGCTGCGACTTGACAGCACTTTCCACCACCACACCACTGAATGGAAGGGCGGGATCAGTATAGCATATGCAGTTACCATGCTGCCCCTGTGTTAAAACTTCAGTGTGTGTTCAAAAACTAACACTACCAGTGGCTGCCATGTTAACACAACATAATGGCTCACAGAAGAGACATTTCTTGTAGCACAGAATGCAAACCCTGCATTCCAGGTTCAATGGACATCTAGTCAGAAATCATCGCTTGGTTAGGGTTTGAATGCATCATGCACTCCAAGCAGAATTCCTTGAGTACAGCCAACCAGACCATATCTTGCAGCAACCAGAAGAAAGGATGGATACCAAGGTATCTGGCAACATTTTCTCATGTGCAGCTTTCCCCCAGCCAGTGTAACTCATACCTGCTGACCTATGAGTTTCACAATGTAAAGTACACTTTATAATATAGAAAAATAGAGCTGGAAGGGACCCCCAGCACAACACAGTCCAAAGATCTAGTTCACCCCCTGCCAACACAAGAAATTCACCACTACCTCCCCCACTCCCCCAGTGACCCCTGCCAGAAGAAGGCAAAAAAACAAACACAAAAAAAACAGTATCCCTGGAGTAAAAACCCTTCCTGGCCCCTATGTGCTGATCAGCATTAACCTGGGAATGTAAGAAAGGGCCATGAAATTTGAGTGCTGACTCATCCCTTCCTGCTCTCCCTCTCACAATCTGCCTAATTTCACAGAATCAGCATTGCTGTCAGACACCCTCTGCTTAAAACCTGTAAAGAAGGATAACCCACCACTTCCCAAAGAATTCTGTTTCACTGCAGAATGGCTCTGTCAGAAAGTTCTTTCCAATGTTTAGCTGAAAACTCTTTGGGTTTATTTTCAATCCACTGGTTCTGGTCTAACCTTCTGGGGCAACAGAAAATGCTTCTGCTCCATCTATATGTTTGGTGTACTGGTTAAGTGTGTGGACTCTAATCTGGGAGAACCGGGTTTGATTCCCCACTCCTCCACTTGCACCTGCTGATGTGACCTTGGGTCAGTCACAAGCTCTGGCACAGCTGTTCTTGAAAAAGAGCAGTTTCTGTCAGAAGTTCTCTCAGCCCCACCTACCTCACAGGGTGTCTGTTGTGGGGAAGGGAAAGGAAAGGAGTTTGTAAGGCACTCTGAGACTCCAAGTGAAGGGCGGGGTATAAATTCACTCTTCTTCTTCTTCTTCTTCTTCTTCTTCTTCTTCTTCTTCTTCTTCTTCTTCTTCTTCTTCTTCTTCTTCTTCTTCTATGATAGCCCTTCAAATACTTGAAGATGGCTATCATATCACCTCTTAGTTGTCTCCTCTTCAGGCAAAACTTACCCAGCTCCTTTAACCTTTCCTCATAGGATGTGATTTCCAGACCCCTCATAATCATCATTGCCCTCTTAAACTGCGGTGCCCAAAACTAAACATGATATTTCAGCTGAGGTCTAACCAGAGCAGAATAAAGTGATGCCATCATTTTGTGTGATCTGGACACTATACTGCTGTCAAAGCAGCCCAGAATTACATTTGCCTTTTTAGCTACCATGTCACTGACTCATGTTCATTGTACGGTCCACTAAAACCCCCAGATCCTTTTCACAAGTACTGCTACCAAGACAAGTTTTCCTCCCATCCTATAATTATGCATTTGATTTTTCCTACCTAAATGGAGAGCTTTATATTTACCTCTGTTGAAATTCACTTTGTTCATTTTAGCCCAGTTTCAGCCTGTCAAGATCATCCTCCATCTCGATTCCATCTTCTAATGTATTTGCTACCCCTCCAATTTAGTATCATCTGCAAATTTAATGAGCATCCTCTCTACTTCTTCATCAAAGTCATTTATAAAGATGTTGAACAAAACAGGGTCCAGGACAGATCCCTGAGACACTCCACTTGTCACTCCTCTCCAAGAGAATGAGGAACCATTAACACTCTTTGGGTGCGATCTGTCAACCAGTTACAAATCCACCTAACAGTAACTGGATACAATCATCATCATCATCATCATCATCATCGTCAGTTTTTGATTGATTATATCATTATATGGTTTTAAGTAATGTGTACTTGGGAGTCACCTTGAACTATCTGGAAAAGTAGACTCTCTACATATAATGCTATTATAAGTGACTGTTTTGACATTTTCTCACTCGTGTTGATTCTCTCTCCTCACCACCACCCCAAACATATGCCACATGTCATAAAATTTAGTCAGATCCCACAAGCATCATGATGAATCTCTCTCTCTCTCTCTCTCTCTCTCTCTCTCTCTCTCTCTCTCTCTCTCTGGAATTAGCTATACATATCTCTTGGTGTTATCATGTATAACTTGCACTGAAGATGAACATGCTTAGATCGTTGAAGTAGCTATGGTTACAGATAGTTTTTGGAGAATGAGGGAGGGATTTTTTTTTTTGTTTATAACAGTTTGTATTTTGTTTTTTGCAAACCTCCACTGTAAAGTTGGCTGGAAGCGCCAGCCCTGAACTTTATCATATACCTAAATGTTCTTCCACATGTTCTTGGCAAGATTACGCACAGTATATTCCTTCTTTTTTTAGACAGCTTGGAGAACAATGAAGATTATTGTTCAAGCAACTCACATACACACACGTGATGCATGAATAAGAATGAATAAGAGAAGCATGAAGTTATAGCTGTTGCCATTGCTAACACACACTTTACATCTCCTTCATTTATGTATGCAGACCACTGCTTCATTCCATAAAATGGAATTTGCATGCAACAGCGCAGGATTCAACAGGTAAATCTGCCATACCAAGTCTGTGAAAGCCAGCTGTGTTCTAAAAGAACTAAATCCAGCTGTGCACCACATCAGTTACACATCCTTGTGGCAGGCTATACAAAGCATGCGTGTCGACTTTCAGTCCTGCTGTGGTTCTTTGGGCCATGGCGCATTAAAAAAAAAGAGCCATTCACTTTGAGTATTAAATTTTCTCCCATCAGCTGAAAGGTTTAACTCTTATGCTTTACACAGGAAAAGAATCCTGGAGATACTGATCCTACCTGGGGATTTAGAAGTAAAAGTAATTGCAGGTACCTTTAATATGTTAGCTACTTCAGCTGCATTCATTCATCCAATTATTCCTGCATATATTCTACTCAAATCAGTGGGATTTATGCAGGTATAAATTGTTTGACGCTGAACACAAGCAGCTGCTTTATACTGCTGCATTACACTGAATCAGCCCACTGGTCCATCACTGAATCATTCCACTGCACAGATGTGCAGTATGCCACAGAATGTTCACCATTGAGCCACAGCCCCTCCCCTCAGGTCTCAGACCAGTTTCTAGCACCACGGCCACTTCGCATAGCACAACATCAATCAGTCAGTTCTGGAAATGTTAACTGAAGAGGCATCTCTTTCTGTCCTTGAAAAATCAGAGGGGAATATAAGAAAGAGGGACTTTTTCCATGTTAAAATGAGTGTGTAACCCTGACCTGGAAGGCCCAGGCTAACTTGATCCCTCTTGGAAGCTAAGCAGCATTGGTCTTGGCTGGTATTTAGACGAGAGACCCCCAAGGAATACTAAGATCATGACAGGGAGGCAGGCAATGGCAAACCACCTCTGAATGTCTCTTGCCTTGAAAACACCACAGGGTCACCGTAAGTCAGCTGTGACTCAACAGCAAAAAAAAGAGCATATAGCAAATGCTCTAACTGCAATGTGGGCAAAAAGCAGCCATGATATCTAACAAGCAGTGGGTTTTGTTTGTTTGTTTATTCTTTTTTGCTTTCTAAGCTTTGCAGGAGAAGTAGTACAAAACGGAACAAAATGCTATCTTGGAAAGTGACATCAAATTTGTTTGCCGATGGTATATGTCAAAACTGACATGGCTACATGCTTGAAAATACATTATGGTTGGATCCCACCAAGGATTTCCACTATAATCCTCATACAAACAGACATGATAAAATTATTCTTTGCTGGCTGCTTGCACTGAGTGAATGTGAAGGTACCCTCTTGTTCAAGCACAAGACACCATATTTCTCCTGGCTCTGTTTTTAAAACAAATTAAATAAAAGCACACAAACCATCTGTTGCCTGTTTGTTTGCTCCACGTGCACATTTTTTCATTAAAAAAATAGCAAAGCACTATGCAGTGTTTCAGCACTTGCACTACTGGTTGTGCAAGTGGAACTATGCTAAGCATACTTCCCTTTCCACACACAGCTCACTGGTTCCACAGCGGCAGGAGTAAAGCCATTATGAACATGTGTATGTGAGCATAAAAAAGCTCCTGTCATTCATGACAATGGGTCTGAATCAACCAGCTCTTCTGCTGGTGAAAAAATGTAGACCCACAAAAAAATTATGCTGGGAATCATGGGACCTGCATGGGCAAAGGCCAGGTGGGAAGGGGAATGTAATAAGGAGGGGAATTGGGCATGTTGAGTGAAAAAGCTGGCTGGATCCAACCCAGTGTCTCCAGGATCCAAAGAGCTGGTTGAGGTTTACATACATGCATGCACTTGCCCAGTGCAACTGTCCTTTTCTCTGACCACTGGACTCTGACCATATCAGAAAGCACTCTACCATGTGGTATGGAGGGAGGGGGCTGTACAAGAAAAAATAAGTCAAACTGTGCAATCTTAAACAGAATTAGAGCCTTCTATATCCACTGAAGCCCCACTGAACATTCTTCCCTTAGCGGTTTTGGAGGGCAGATATAATAAGAGTATCATATTCTAATAGAACATGCAGATGCTCATATGATACAATCAAAACCATCAAACATATGAATATGGAGTGCCCTATATTCAACAAGTTGAGGGCTAATTTAGTCACCCCTTTACTAAAGAATTGCTAAATGTGCAAACCCAGGTGTCATGGCTACTATTGGATACAAATGATTGTGTCACCCTCTCAGTGGCAAAACTCATAGGTGCAATAATCAAATATAAGAGAAATAATACCAAGTAAGGGCTTTTAAAGTATTTTTTTGGTTCTAGTTTCTGCTTAAGGTGATAGCCGTATGAGCAGTATTAGATAGACAGACTCAGCCCCATATAGTACAATCTGATTCACAGAAGTAGGGTCGTGGATCGCCTAAGATGATTTGCATCAGAACTACTCATATGCATAATCATAGCAAGATTTAATAACTAAAGAAGGGAAGAAAATTATCTTCACTGAACCATAGGCCTAGTAACAAACAGAAACCGCAGCTTAGTTGTACAGTATGTTTTGCATGTATGAAGTTCCAGGTTCAGCCCTCAGCATCACCAGCTCAAAGCATCTCTGGCTGCAGTGTTGGGAAAAGACTCTGCCTCCTGTGACCTTGGAGAACTGCTGCCAATCAAAATATGCAGCACTGGTCTGACACAGTATAAGGCAGCTGCAGAAATCTATGTGCTGATATCTTTTGAATATGCAATTGGACTGAATAGTCATTGGTGACTGTGGACCAGTCTACAACATCTCAGAGACAATGCTGCCGATCACAAGACCTGTTTCAGCCGAAAAGCAAGATACCTGCATCACCGACAAGGGCAGAGCTGCCTTTTTGAGAAAGATCTCCCAGAAACAGTGTCACACTTGGATTGTGAAGAAATAACTGGAAGTGTTCGAGACAAAGATTTATCATACTGCTTACATAATAGTTTGCTAATTATACCTTAATGCCCAGAGGAATTGCATGCTCTGCCTGGGCTTTCTGCTTCACTTTGTAAAGGTTTCCCTCCCCCCTCTTCCTTCCTTCTGTACGGCTACCCACTTAGCTCACCATTTCATGCATCTGGAATGTGGATTCTGGCCCCTGAAAGCTTATGTTGTAATAATATATTAGTTAAGATGACACAATGTTCTTTGAGGTGATCTCAGGGAAGCAGGGGAGAGAACTGGTCTCTATACGGACGAGCTTATGTAATACTTGCAAAGTTTTGTTCCCTCAGAACGACACACCACGAGTGTAGAAATACCTCAGCAACACAGGCAAACCAACACTGATACAAATCAAGCCACCAGGAAAAGGACCCAGACTGTCATGAAACAGCAATCCATAAACAGTCAGTGTATTACCTAATGGACTTTTCACCGCCCCACTGCAAGCATTTAAAAACAGCATTACAAATTTTATCATGATACATTCTGAAGAGGTGATTCTTGGCATTTTTGACTAGGCAACGTAAAGTTTGATGGATTTGGGGGAGAGGGGGATTTTCCCCACAAATCAGCATGGCTGCTTACAACTGGTATAATGAGCTAACCACTTTCTGTCTCTATTGAGTCCAAGTCTGACAGTATCAAACCTGCACATGGGTTCTAACTTGGCAGCTTTTCACCCCTCTGAAATTCTCCTGCTGAAGTACTATAACCTTTATTCTTCATTAGTTGCTGTAGATTTTCCGGATTGTGTGGCTGTGAAAACCTACAGCAACTAATGAACTCCGGCCATGAAAGCCTTCGACAATATATTTATTCTTCATTGTTGCAGGTGGCTAAAATGCTTCCCTCACCAGCTTCTGAGTGTTTCCATCTTTAACGTCTAATTTGTGCCCATTGGTTTTCTTACGCAGAGACAATATACTGTGGCCATTGTAAAAGGCAGAGCAGCACCAATGATGAGTGCCATCCCAAAAATGGCTGCCACGGGAGCTGGAGCCAAATCCAAAATGGCCAACTCAGGAGGTGTGGCCAAATGGAATACCTCCCTTCTCACACCTCCCGGAAAGAAGGAAATCCTGAAGTGAGAATGGAACCACATACTGACTAAGGAAAGTCCAGATGCTTACAAGTCCTCCTCATTCTCCAGTGGAAAACCCTTTCACTTGAATGAGGGCAGCCAATAACAAGCCCTGCCTTACAAGGGCCCCACCCATGGGCACCTCACTGGGAATCCTGTGTCAGAAGGTGAGAAGTGACCTAGTATGTAATTATTTTCCTGATCATCAAATATGTTGCATTTTACTTTATTGACTGCTATAGGCACAAACACACAAAAATTCTCTCAGTCTCCCTCACAAACATGCCCTTACAGACTAATGATGAAAACCTCTTCCTTTCCCCTTCCTCATCCCACTTAGCACTGGTGATTCAAATGCCCCGACCTGAGGGCAGAAATTTTGAGTACTCAGGTAAAAAGCAGGGGCTTGGGCCACCAACGTAGGGCTATCCCTGTGCCCTTACCCTTCATAGCTGAGGTTATCCATGAAACACACAGCAGGAGGTGAACTGAACTGATGAGAGGAAAAATCCAGCAGGCCCGCATGGCCCCCCAGTCCAGAATCCTACCTCTCTTTCTGGCAAAGGGTATTGACTAAAGATTCAGCTGATTCATGCTCTCAGGCAGACAACAGGAGGATAGCTTGAGACAAGGATTTCAGTCCATCTCATCCCTATTCTGAGGCATGCTTTACGTAAGACTGCTCTTCAATTCCGATATAACTGCTTTGGTGGCAGAGGGTGCCAGACCGGGCTCGGCCCCTCTGAAATGACAACAGTGATAAATATTATTTATTAAAACATTTTTACCCTGCCTTTCCTCATGGTTCAAGGCTGCTTACAAAAAAAAACCACCAAAACATTTCCCATTAAATCAAAATAAAATAACAAACCCCAAATCTCTCCCTCCCACCCATCCCTCAGAAGATGCCTGCCGTTTAAACCCTGGCAAAAAAAAAAAAAAAAGCTAGCTTTGCAGGGCCTCCTGAAGATGTCCAAGGAGCAGGCTCCTCTCATCTCTTCAGGGACCCCATTCCACAGATCAGGAGCCATGATGGAAAAGGCCCAAGTTCTGGTCAACGCCAGATGAGCCACCCTAAATGGTGAGAAAACCAACAGATGGCTACTTGAAGATTTCAGCCTAAAATATTCACATACTTTAGAGTGCCCAAACTCCCTGCCACAGCAGACTGGGGGTTAGCGCTTGCCTACTGACCTCTGTTGTGCATGCACCACCTTCACTTGGAATTTCCTCCCCTTTTTCTTCTCAGCAAGATCCTTCCATGCTGTACCCTCCAGCACTGCTCCATTTTTGTGCCTTTTGTGTTTACTCTCAGATAATTAACATCAGAAATCGTTCGTAGGAACTGCTTCAAGTGGGAGCCCATCAAGCATTGCTTTTACGGTTCCTCTATTCATACCAATCAGACTTCATTACATAAGCAAATTCATGCAAAATACTCTGAGGCACATGACATAGTTCAGCTACTGAAGGGGATCTAGCCCTGAGCAGTGCCTGGATGGGAAACCATCTGGGGAACCACAGAAATTTGAGAACTTTAAAGGAAGAGTGTGGAATAAAAGAAACAATAATAGCTATGCAACAATAAATGGAGCATACTTTTACATAATGTGCTTATGGCATCAATCTTCCCATTTACAATAAGACAAATACTAAATTACTGGAAAATATTCATTACTACAATTTCCTCCAAAATGTCTAAGTTGAGTATTCATCATGTGGTTCTTCTCAATGTTACCCTATATAAACAGGATGCCAATTTATCTAAGCTGAAGAACATTATGTTAACTGTTAATTATATTCTGGATTTTAAAAGCAACTGCTTTGCTTGAATGCATTTGAGAAGACAAAGAGTTCAAGCAAAACTAGGTAATACCTACACAGTAATCCTTTTCCTAACCATATATACTCAGAAGTAAATCCCTTGCACTTCAACAGATTTAGAAGCAGGGCTTTTTTTCTGGGGGAACATGCCGGAACAGAGTTCTGGAACCTCTACAACAACATTCTTTTAAAAATGTTTAAAAGTTCATGAGTTTTCAGTATACAGATTGAAAACATCATTTCCCCCTTGAGAGTTTGTTACCTCTTTTTTTAAAAAAAAAACACACCCCTGCTTAGAAGGTTGTAATTCTGCTTAGGAAAGCAGCATTAGTGCCTGGAAATCAAGAGCGCACTTTGCATGCTTATGTCCCATTGATGCATCTACCATCTAAGCATGCCTAGTCTTCTGGAGATTGTGTCCAGACTGCAGTCAAATAGATTGTTACACTGTTTACCTCAGAGCTTCCAGGACAAATACCCTAAGGAGCTAACCTGTATGAACACCAAAATAAGAGTGTCAAAGTTTTCATTAAGTACCATTAGTTTTCAGGACTCACTAAAATAGCTACTTCAAATATTCTATGGAACACAATTCTACAGGGAAACACTGTTGTCACAGAATCGCTGATGGCTTCCCCTTTCTGTGCTTCCACATAACATGCAAACTGGCAACTCACTTTCCTATTGATGTTCTAAAAGCACATCCAACTCACTAGGAATCTCCACGCTAGGATGCTGTGCAAGCTACCACTTGAGACATTAGCTGGAAACATGGAAAGAGAATGCGTGAGCAATCCATAGATCTTCCTTTGTATACCACTAGCTAACGTCCAAAGAGATCCTGAGATCATGTTCTGGTCTTTGCAAATGTTCACTTGGTGTGAGTTCAGGAAACATCAGTACCTATCAGGTTAGAAACCTTTGTCTGGGTAGGGATCCATGCTGTGAATATGAAATATAACAGTGCGTCACTTCAAACAACAGAAGTGCCAAGTCCCTCTTGTACACTAAATTTCTGTATTTCATAGGCAAGCACCAGCTTGCTCTCTTGCAAGCCGCCTCCCAGGCTCTTTCCAGAAACCCTATTAAGTCCATGTTCCAATCCCTGAAATCTCCCCATCCCTGCTTGATACTGTCTGGAGAAACAGAGGGTTTGGATGGACCAAAACCGAGCTGTCAGGAAAGCTACCAGGGGACACAAGGAAAAATAAGTTGATGGAGCTCAAACTCGCCATCAGGCCTTAAGTTCCTACTTCAGAATGTGTCATTTTGTTTCTATTAAAATCCATTTATTCCTAAGCACAGCATCTATCCCGGTTGTGCGGTGTACAGTAATCACAGTTTCTGATCCTGCCACTAAAGACAAAAGTAACTTTAGTGATACAAATAGCAAAGCTTTTCATTTAAATAACAGTTCCTGCCTGCATGCTGGTTCTTCTCCATGTAGAACCAATGGAACGACGGAGAGCAGAGGCTCTATTTATACCACATTCACAAATACAAGTGGCTCTCAAGAGAGGTGCATAGTATCTAGAATACAGACTAAGGCTGCTACCCAGTTTGACTATTTGGGGGCTTGATGGTAAACATGATGCCAAGCTTCACTGGATTTAGCACAGCTCTGGACCCTATGAAGGGTGGTACACAGAAGACACAAATATGTGCTTAGTTAGGCTATAACTAGTCAATCATTTTATCTGTTAGTTCTTGGATTGTTACAAAAGCAGCTCAACCACAAAACAGGAATGAATAGTAATTTCTCTTGTCCCAAACATCTGAAAGATTATACAAGAAGAACTGGTTCATCATTCAGTTTTTGAATTTTGGTACACCGACAACTGGACAAGACACATGGGTGCAAACATTTAAACAAGGAGATTCCACCAGGGTAAACAAGGATGTGCTGATCAAGATAATGCGACTGATCCCATGTTTATTCCAGGGATACTGTGCCATTTAAATATATACATGCCATTCCCTATCGACAGCAGGGCATATGTAGCTTGACAAACCTCAAATACATTGTTATGTGGTGGTGGAAAGCGCCATGAAGTCACAGCTGACTTATGGCAACCCTGTAGGGTTTTCAAGGCAAGAGACACTCAGAGGCGGCTTGCCACTGTCTACTTCCAAATCAACAACCCTAGTATTCCTTGGAGGTCTCCCATCCAATTACTAGCCAGGGCCAACCCTGCGTAGCTTTCGAGATCTGATGAGATCAGGCTAGCCCAGGTTATTCAGGTAAGGGCCAGGTTTTAAAAATGTTCTTTATACCCAAGTGTTAAATTTTCATACCCAAGTTTAAAAAATAAACTACAAGTTAGCCACCTAGATGTCCAAAAGCACATTTTTGTGGCATGTAAGCATTTGTATACAGTTCCCTCCCCTCTTCAGAAAAGGATGTACTACTTCTTTTCATATGTTAAACATGTGGATATATTATACCTCATGTCCATATGCAATGAAAGGAGAGGAAATTACTGATTAATACAGTCTTGTTGACCCGGTACATTAGCCTATCATCATTATCATAGATAGATTACTAAAAGTTAAAGATGGCTAAAGAATTATTACCAAGTGATAAAACTCAACGATATTTCTAACCGTACTTGAAGACAAATTTTAATCATTTCCCAACCCTCAGAAATATATTTACTGTGAGTTAATGGGACCCATAAACAACCCAAGATTGATTACAAATGAATTAAATGGATGAATTTCAAACCATACCAATTAAAATGCATCACTGCAATTCTTTTAACTTGCTTTTGGAAGGCATATATGGAGTTTGCATAAAAATCCATCCTAACCTTTTGTGAAATGTAAAGTAATTAGCCAGTATTACATAAAAGGTTAAAATATGTCCGTGGTTTCCAGACACATTTGAATAAAGTGGCCCAACAAGAGGTAAATGAATAGAAGAACATGTCCTGTGCCAATTACTAATCTTATCCAAATTTGGACAGCTATCCCCTACCCCGATCACATTCTGCCGTCTATCCAACCCTAAGCTGGAGAAGCAACTGATTTTTTTAACTACCTGGGAATCCTCATGAATATGGAGACAGTCGCAAGCCATCTATTAATGGTTCGTCTCAGAAGGTCATTGATTCTTAATAATGTCTCTCACTTTTGGCATCCTCTGCCACCCACTTAAGAGAAAGAAAACATTTCACAGACATTCAGGGTGGGAAGGCTCTATTTTTGACAGAATCTATGGGAAGAGACATTACGTATACACTGGAAAAGACAAGGACATGGATCCCAAGGTTAAAGCTGGGATTTCCAGAAACAACATTTGTTCAATACCCTGGATAGCTCCTAGTTCGGGTCTGTGTATAAATTCTATCTGTATTGCTCCTTCTTCCCACCCTCTCACCCCCAGCCCTCAATAGTACAGCTCAAGGAGATATTGCTCTCTGGATGACTTTCAAGCACCAGGTAAATTAATAAGGACAAACCCTGTTCTGTCCAAAAATCATTAAGCAAAATCCCATTTGTCCTCAATCCATCTAATCCTGCCCCCCCACACACACCTGTCCCTCTTTTTTGTATCAAGCTAATAATCCATCCTTTTCAAAAGTATCCAAGAAAAGCTAAAAATGTATGTTCACTGTCAGACAGAGAAAAGCTTTCACACATATCTCAGACTGTGCTAACAGAACAAGAGGGTACACCTCTTAACCAAGAGGCCCCATCTCACATACAGATGCTTTTCAGTCTTCCAGCAATAAAACAGCAGTCGGGGGGGGGGCATAGCTTTAATTGTCATGATCTCCCCACCCCCACCTGAAACTATGATTCCATTTCTGTACGCACTTTTTCCTTCAGGTTTTCAGTTTGCCAGTCTTTTTCTTCAAGCATGGGACACAAAGAAAAGTTCTAATAAAAAAACCTTAAACACCCTCTGAAAATGACCCTATCAATGCACACGGGAGAGGAAACAGATAATGCCGATGATGATGCTGCCCCTCTCAGCATCCCTGCTTTCCACGCACTGGACACAGCATCTGCATAGTGGCCTGCGCACGTAGACCCACTGCATGGACTCCAATCGCACAATCAGGTTAGCACATCTGGGTTTTAGCTGCACACACTACTACATAGGTATTCTGACCAATGTATGGATATCAGGGAAGGCCTGCAGGCACAATCGTGATCTCTCCCGGCCATGACAAACCATCGGCACAGGGTTTTACCCAAGGTCAGCTGCACTGTTTCTGTATAGAGCACCATACAAAGAAGGCTCTTTTTGAAAACTGAGCACAGGAGTTCCCACACTCCAGATAAGTTTGCTGGGGCCTATGAACTTGGCATGGTTTTGAATTAGAAGCCAAAGAACATATCCATTTCAGCTGTTTCTGGATCTGAATGCAAACCTCAGTCTTGCAGTTTTCATGCAGTTGGTCTGAAAGTGCAAGACTGCTGGTTCTTCCTTTCACAGAATGCAGAAGCAAATAAACCCTAGCTCAGGGAGGGAAAGACATATTTTACAATCACATTTCACACCTGTTATATTTGTGCAGTTCCTCTGCTAATGGAATATAAGGGGCATCCATGAAAACTTATAGTGCCTGGAGTTATGGCTGCCCCCTCCCCATCTTTCATCAGGGGGAAAAAATGGATTCAAGCATCCTCTTCAAGTGCAAAAAAACCCTCTAG
Organism: Gekko gecko; assembly: GCA_029375565.1. Classification (NCBI taxonomy): domain Eukaryota; kingdom Metazoa; phylum Chordata; class Lepidosauria; order Squamata; family Gekkonidae; genus Gekko; species Gekko gecko. Next base: position 34,413,926 of record JAPDNY010000007.1, read on the forward strand.
TCTCCATTTCCACCATGAAGGGCAGTGATTGCCGCCTGGACAGTAGACTAGCAGCTGAGCTGTAAGCGTACTTTCCTGGGGCGAGTAAAGTCAGGCCGGTACCCCTGGTACCCGCTGTCCACTGTGCTCCATGACAGAGTTGGGTGTGTGTGAGGACACTCACCTCTAGTGGAGCTTGGCAACAACGCTCAAGCCTGCACTACAGAGCTGAACCATTCTGTATCTGCCCCAGGGGGATCCAGAGCAAAGCAAATGAATTGATGTGCATGTCAGGGTGGAGCCAGGAAGAGTAATATACCTGGTCTCCAGGAAGGCGCACTCTCTCTCTCTCTCTCTCGCTCTCTCTCTCTCTCTCTCTCTCTCTCTCTCTCTCTCTCTCCAAGAGGGAAGGGGATGCTCAGGATCCCAACCAGTAGAGTCCAAGATCACCTTCTACACAAGACAACTCTGGGTGGAAATGGGTGAAAGTTCTTTTGTTTCTGTGTGTCCAGGACAGCAATGAAAACCAGGCACTCTGGAACTCTTTGGACAAAGACAGGTTGTGTCTTTTCCACAGATTTGTAACCAGCATCTAGCTCAGGTGAGGCTTTAGGGGAAGCAAGGAAGAGAGTGGGAAATCCATTTCTCTCCAATATGCATTCCCAGAACTCTTGTGAGTTTCCCATACAGCCTATGGCGGGTGGTTGAGTTCGGGCGGGAGAGACGCACGTTTTCCGCCTTCCTCCCTTCCAAGGTGCCCTAACTGGGTCACATGGAAACAGACTGCCCCAAACCCAGCGTTTTGGACAGCGCCGAGCACCGCAAGGAGCCGGAAACTGGGGGTGGGGGGGCAGACAGGGAGTCCTCCTGGCAGCGGCCAGTCCAGGCTGCCCCCCCCTCCCCGCACGCCCCCTCCGGCTCTCCCCGCCCCCCTCGCCCAGCCCAGGCGCCCCTCACCTAAAGTCGCTGTACGGGTGGATGATCCAGAACCCTGCAGTTTTAACCCTTTCCTGCTCCTTCTCCACCGCCTTCTGGCTGCCGAACATGCGGAGGGAGAATTTGTTGACCCCGGGCTGCAGCATGGAGGTGAACTGCCGCTGCATGAAGCCGTACTGCCGCCGGGCGCCGTCGGGGTCGTCGAAGCCCACCATGGGCTCCTCGCCGCCGCCGCCGCCGCCTCCCGCGCTGCCGCCTCCGGCGCCGTCCACTTTGAAGCAGACCGAGTTGCCATGCTCCTTGAGGCTGCCGCTGCCGCTCCCGCCGCCGCTGGGGCTGCCCAGCGCCTTGTCGGCCGGTTTCGCCTGGAAGCAGGCGTTGGCGCTGGGGCTGCCCTCGTCCCGGCTGCCGGGCGAGGAGCTGGGCTTGCTCCCCTCCATGCCGCTGCCCGGAGAGGAGGCGAGCGCTCCAGCCTGCCCGGCCGGCGGCGAGGAAAGGCGGGCAAGCCAGCCAGGCAAGCCGGCTCCGTCGCGCTCGCTCGCTCTCTCGCTCGCGCCTGCCCGTCCGGAGCTCCTCCTCAGCCCCTCTGCCGCGCCTGGCAGCGCCAGACCAGCCGACACCGGCGCTCGGGGAGCGAGGGGTGGAGACGAGAGAAGCCGGCAGGCGCCCTTCGCCGACGCGCACCAGCGAGCGCGCCAGCGACCTCTGCCGGCGGCAAGCCCGAGCTGCGCCTGGCCCCACGCGCCTGGCCCGCTTCCCTTTGGCTTGACATTGAGCGCCGGAGCCCTTGAGCGAAGCCGAGGCGGAGGGAGGAGGGAGGAGGGAGGAGGAGCGCCCCGCCAGACGGCGCGGCCTGACCCGGCGTTGCCTTGGCTTGGCGTGCGACGAAGGCGCGTGTGCTCGGGGCGGGGGCAGTTTGGTACCCCCTCGCCTCTGCATCATCACTCTCCCGGTTACATTTGGAATACGGCGGCCCTGGTGGGCGTTGGCATTTCTTTAGGGTTCCTCCCGCCCGCCCTTCCCCCTTGGACGGCCTAAAGGGGCTTCCCTTCCGCCGATCTGCCTGCACGAGAACCCTGTGAGGAAGGTTTAGGCCGTGTGAGAGCGAATGGCTGGCCCAAGGTCAATGGCGGCGGGGGGCGGGGGTAAGAACAGGAGACAAGCCATGCTGGATCAGACCCAAGGCTTCTCAGGTCCAGCATCCTGTTCACACTGTGGTCAACCAGCTACTTCTAGGAAGCCCCCAGACAGACAGCATCATCCTTGTCTGTGCTCCCCAGCATCCGAGAAGGCAAATATCCATCATGATGAGTAGTTGTTGATAGCCCCCTGCTCCATGAATTTGTCCACTGCCCTTTTAAATCCAAAGCCAAGTTGGCAGCCAGGACCACATTCTGTGGCAGCGAGTTCCACAAATTAACTATATGTGAGCATAAGAACATAAGAGAAGCCAATGTTGGATCAGGCCAATGGCCCATCCAGTCCAACACTCTGTGTCACACAGTGGCCAGAAATACCAGGTGTCACCAGGAGGTCCTGCAGTGAGGCCAGGACACCAGAAACCCTCCCACTGTTGCCCCGCCCCCAAGCACCAAGAATACAGAGCATCACTTGCCCCAGAGTTCCTATCTATACTTTGCAGCTAATAGCCACTGACGGGTAAATGGAACATATGTTCCATATGTTTAATTCCCTCTTGAAGCCATCCATGCTTGTAGCTGCCACCACCTCCTGTGGCAGTGAATTTCATGATTTAATCACTCTTTGGGTGAAGAAGTACTTCCATTTATCTGTTCTAACCCGACTGCTCAGCAATTTCATTGAGTGCCCACAAGTTCCTGGAAATAGGACAGGGAAACAAAAAGACTGCCTTTTGTCTGTCCTGAATTTCCCACCCTTCAGCTCCAGTGGATGACCCTGGGTCCTAATATTGTGGGAGAGGGATAAGAGTTTCTGTCTTTCCACTCTCTCCATGCCATGCATAATTTTCATAAACCACTATTGTGTCTCCCCTTACCTTTTTTTCTTGGCTAAACATCCCTAAGCCTTTTGACCACCCGTATAGGGCAGTTGCTTTAGCCCTCTGGTCATTTTGACTGGTCTTTCCTGTGCCTTTTAAAGCTCTACAATATCCTTTTTTCAGGTACTGTGACCAGAACTGTACACAATATTCCCAGTTTCCTGGCAAACAGAAGCCACTACCCTACTATGCTACTTCTCTTTAACAGCCATGGGAGTTTGTTCTGCTGCAGTGACAAGGGTGAGAAACTCCCAGCAAATGTGTCTGTACATGTGACTGCACGTGGTATCAAGTGGTGGCATGTATGACTGAGCCGTCATAGAGTAAATCCCATATATGTTACTTGCACATCTCATTGCCCCAGACACAATGCACCATGGAGCCAATGCATGCATTCAGCTGCCAGTCACTGAATGCAGGGATCTCAGTGTGTTGTAGTAATCAGAACTTTGAGTAGGACTTGAGAGACAAAGGTCAAAATCTCCATTTCTGCTATGCAGTTCACGGGCTGACCTTGGGCCAGTCATGCTCCCAGCGTTGCCAAAAGTGTCCATGGGTACCCAAAGATTCTTTCCCTCATACCACCCCACCTCCTACCATCCACACTCAAACTAAACATTGATCACACATGAAGCTGCCTTATACTGAACCAGACCCTTGGTCTGTCAAGGTCAGTATTGTCTGCTCAGACTGGAAGCTGCCCCTCAGGGTCTCAGGCAGAGGTCTTTCACATCACCTCCTGCTTGGTTCTTTTAACCGGAGATGCTGGGGATTGAACCTGGGACCTTTAGCATAGAAAGCAGAGGCTCTTCCACTGAGCCACAGCCCTTCTCCTAACATCATATGGAAACACACTGTAGGGCTTGCTGGAATCCATAAGTTCCCTGGATGATCAGGATCACCTGACTTTTGTCCCCCTCCTCCCAGCAGCCCGGCACTCTCCCCTGGCCTGACAAACCTCACAGAGTTGTCATAAGACAGAGAAGAGGGGAAATATGTCTGCCACCATGAGTTCCTTGGAGGAAAAGTAAGATTTTTTAAAAAATGATAGTTACATATGTTTATGACTTTAATCAAATTTGTATGACTGAATGGCTAACAACAACTAGTTACAATTCTGTTTTCTAAATTTTGAAACAAACAAAAATGGTGAACCCCCTAATCTAACTGTATGTTGTTGTCTGACTGAGGCTGCCCTGGAGATCCTTCTGTACCAAAGAAAAGGTAGAAATCACACAACCACATTGCCCACACATGTGTCACCCATGCTCATGTGCATTTGATGAAGAACTTACTTTTACCCTCTTCATATGTGGTGGAATATCCATCTCTCACGAATATCCATCCCACGTAATGTGTACAAAGAGTCCATTAGACTGTGAACCTTTTGAGAACCATAATTCCTTTAGCAGTATTGGAGAAATTGCGGTAATCCAATTGAGCCCACTGGGGAGGACAGCTCACTGTAAGTATCAATATGATTTCCAGAGCAGTTCCCGAAGATGCAGTGTGCTTATGACAACTGCAGGGCTCCACCTCTGCCAGAATGTTTCTCCCTGAGATCAAAGGCCGCTCAATGATGGGGCCTCTCTTCCCTCCCCCACACACTTTTTAAGTTCCCTAGGTGAGAGCTAGTTCGGTGTAGTGGTTAAGTGCATGGACTGTAATCTGGGAGAACCGGGTTTGAGTCCTACTCCTCCACTTGCAGCTGCTGAATGACCTTGGGCAAGCCATAGTTCTGAGAGCTGTCCTTGAAAGAGCAGTTCTTGAAAGAGTTCTTTCAGCCCCACCCACCTACCTCACAGGGTATCTGTTGTGGGGAGAAGAAGAAGAGAAGAAGAGTTTGGATTTATACCCCACCCTTCACTGCCCAAAGGCGTCTCAGAGCGGCTTACAAACTCTGTTCCCTTCCCCTCCCCACAACAGACACCCTGTGAGGTAGGTGGAGCTGAGAGAACTTCTGACAGAAACTGTCCTTGAGAGAACAGCTGCGCCAAAGCTTGTGGCTGACCCAAGGTCACATCAGCAGGTGCAAGTGGAGGAGCGGGGAATCAAACCCGGTTCTCCCAGATAAGAGTCCGCACACTTAACCACTACACCAAACTGGCTCTCCAGAGGAAGGGGAATGAGTTTGTAAGCCTCTCTGAGACTCCAAGTGAAGGGCGGGGTATAAATCCAGTCTCTTCTACTACTACTACTAATACTGTTCCAATGTGCATGAAAAGGCTCCCTTTTCGTGGACAAGCCATATGTGTGCTGCATATATTTGCCATAACATAGATAAGGCAGACCTGTCTGAAGCCTAAAGTAGCCGTGGCTTGGTGGTAGAACACCTGCTTTGCATGCACAAGGTCTGCATGTTGAACACATGCATGAACACACATGAAACTGCCTTATACTGTATCAGACCGTTGGTCCATCAAGGTCAGTACTGTCTCTACTCTGACTGGCAGTGATTCTCCAGGGTCTCAGGCGGAGGTCTTTCACATCACCTACTGCCTGGTTCTTTTTAACTGGGGATCCTGGGGATTTGAACCTGGAAGGTTCTGCAAAGTTCAATCCTGGCATCTTCAGTTAATAAATGACATGAAAGAGCTCTGAGACCCTGGAGAGCTGCTGCCAGTCAGAGTAGACAATACTGACCTTGCTAGACATAACATCTGACTTACGGTAAGGAGGCTTGACATATACAGGTATCCTGCACATTTGTAGCCTGCCCAGAGATACAGATGGCTGAGTTCTCTGTCACCTGCTCTTTGCTTGCCTTGAGGCTCTTCTCTGAACAAATGGCCACCTAGAGAAGTTCTGTGTTGTAGAATATGTCTGGATACAAAACGCCTTCTCTCACCTCAGGGTTTGGAGTAATTGACCTTCTGGGTCTTTTGTCTGCCTGTGAAGAATGTACAGTCATTATGGCTATGGACACTTCTCATGGTGCCTGGGCTTAACAGGGCTTGATTTTCATGCTATCTGGCAGCATTTCAGCCTTGCAAAAAGCCTCCCTGTCAAGACTCCCACGGACACTAGTCTGAACTTGCGCCACTGAACGCTGCTAATCATTTCTGCTGTGTAAAGCAAGGGCAGCTGCAGAAAGATGCATTCATTATGTTGGCATGAAAGCACAGACCAAAAAAAAAGAGAGAGAAAGGTATATGTTATAACACAATGGAAAAGTAAAGTTAGCGAGATCTGCACAAATTCCTCAGTCAGACCAATGGGGTCTGGCTTAAATCAGTAACCGAATCATTTGATACGTACAATCTTTATTGATTCCAGCAGTGCAAAACGATGAACCTGTCAGTATCAAGACCTCTGGCATACATCATTACTAAGATCCATACCAGACACTGACAGCTAGAATAATAGAAATATAATTAGAAATATGGATTTTCCTCCCAAGAAGTTATAACATTTCTATAGATCCCTCCCCCATTAAATGTCCTATATGTGAGTGTAGGAGAAATGCGGATGGATGGATGGATGGATGGATGGATGGATATTTCAGAGTGAACAAGGACCTTCATGTCTTGAGGCACCACCCGGAACTATGTGCTTTCAAATCTCAGGGTCTTCTTCAGGAGTTAAGGGAGTTAAGCTGCAGAACATCCACATGTCCTCCTTGTGGACTTTGCCCCATCAGATATGTTCCCGTCTCTGGCCCCAGCTCCTACCAAGATGGCAGTTTGAAAGCAAGAAATTTCAAGTAGATAAACAGGTATTGCTTTGGTGGGAAGGTAACAGCGTTCCGTGCACCTTGATGTTCAGTCAGGCCGGCCACATGACCACAGAGAAGTCTTCGGACAGCTCTGGCTCTTTGGCTTGGAAACGGAAATGAGCACCGCCCCCTAGAGTCAGATTCGACTGGCTTTTGAGCAAAGGAAACCTTTACCTTTACTCTCTGAATGTTTGGCATTAAAACTCTATCACAGATATGAGACCCCATAGTCTTTCTTCCCCATTCCATATTTCCCTCTTCTAATATCTATTCATACCTATAAACCACTGTTCATTGGGGATCCTGAGCAATTTATCACATCGACATGTCCAGCTCTGCAGTGAGGCAGGAACCTCAGTTGGCAGATGGGGGGAGCAGAGTCCACCTCACCACCAATACCAGCCCCCCCCCACACACACACACGCACCGCCCCACTCCAGGAGCCAAAGCAGCTAATACTTATCACCGCCTTGTTCCATAGGCAACTTTGGAGTCAGTTAAGCAAGTCATGCATGTCTAACAGGTCTTCCCAAACTCCTTCAAGACACAGGTTTGGGAAGCCCCACTGGCCATGTGCAACTTGTGTACATTTTTAAAGACAGCTTGGGAACTAAAAGCTAAGGAGTGGCAGCAGCCCTGGTTCCCATACAAGGGTGGAGAAGTATGAACAGGGGGCATGGGAAGGCAGTAAAGGATTGCAGTCATGTCTGGGGAGGTGACCAGCCAGCAGCAGTGGCATCAGCTTTGTGCCACTGCACAACAGAATTCGGTTTCAACCATATATTCTTATTTCCACTGACATCACTGCAGAATTACTGTTACTGACTTAGCAAAAATGGCAGTAACTCATGAAGCACAGAAAGCTACAGTCATATAAGCTACATGACTTAGTCACAGGAGAAATAACAGAGGTTTGTATTTTATTGAAGCACTAGTTGTTTATGGTTTCTGATACGATGAGAACAAGAAGATTCTAGGCACTGGACTGTAAAAGAGACTGCTGTAGCATAGTTACAGCAGCATAGTTGTCTATGGGCTGATTCGGATGCTGGAAACACCTCCATGCAGCGCAACCCCAGTGTTCTAGAAGCAATGATAAGATGTAATATCTGACTGTGTCGTTCACAGTTACTGCCTGTCAGCCATACAGCTGTGATGGTGGTTGCAACATATGCCACCACTCCATGCAAATTGCTTTTAGTCTGCTGTACCTGTAACCACAGTGCATCAGGGCAGATGTTACCCGAAGGCTGGTCTACGTGGAAGATTTTCTAGTATCTGTATGACACCAGTAGCCTTACAAGGGGTGGCATGGAAGAACAAATGGAAAAACTAATTAGAGATACTCTGACCCCCATCAGTACAGCTAATCTTCCCACCAATCACAAGCAGAGTGCTAGTTTGGGGCTGTTTGTGAACAGCCTGAGCCCATTTGGTCAGCATCAGGGCTTCCCACCCCCAGGGGGGGGAATGCACCGAAATGGAGTTCCAGAACCTCTTCAACAAAATTCCTTTTAAAATGTTGAAAAGTTCTTGAGTTCTCACTATACAGACTGAAAACTTCATTTCCCTCTTGAGAGTTCCAGCACCTCTTTTTCCAAAAAAAAAAAAAGCCTTGGTCAGCATATTCAAATACTGCATGGCAGTGCAATCTGCATGCACTCAAACATTCTCACTTAGCCCGCTGGGAAACTTAATTTGGGAACTGTTGTGTACTGCCCACTTCTTTAAGCAGAAAAGAGTTCCAAAATCAATATGAGAGAGATGGAGACGTGCCCCTTCCTTTCAGCTGAGTGGAAGAGTGTTGACCATTCCAATTCCCATTGAGATAATGCCTACAATTATTCAAGAGATATTACCATTATTTTTGTCATGGGCTCTGCTTTCCTCCTGGTTTGCCATAATGGGCCAAACTTGTGGGATCCAGCCAGTCATTAATTCCAAGCTCACAACAGTACAGTTATTGAACATTTCACTGTACCAACGACAAACTGGAGAGCCAGTTTGGTGTAGTGGTTAAGTGCGCAGACTCTAATCTGGGAGAACTGGGTTTGATTCCCCAGTCCTCCACTTGCACCTAGCTGGATGACCTTGGGCAAGCCATAGTTCTGGCAAGCCATAGTTCTGGCACATAGTTCTTGAAAAAGAGTAGTTTCTGTCCCTCAGCCCCACCTACCTCACAGGGTGTCTGTTGTGGGGAGGAGAAGGGAAAGGAGTCTGTAAACTGCTCTGAGACTCCTTTGGGTAGTGAAGGGCAGGGTATAAATCCAATCTCTTCTTCTACTACTACTCACTTTGAGTTTACAAATCAGGCACAATCACAGTGACTGTTTTTAGGATTAGAGAAGAGCAAGAGTCCAGTAGCACCTTAAAGACTAACAAACTATGGAGCAGGGTATGAACTTTCGTGAGTCATTGCTCACTACACATTGAAATTTGTAGAGAGGAGGGGCCTGATGGGACATGCTGCAAAAATTCAGAATTGTATTCTATAGATGCTCAGAGGCAGGCAACATCCTCCAGTCCTCCTATCAGAGTACCACCCAGTACTGTGCTAAAGGGCTGAAGTTACAAAAGGGAAGACTGATTTCCCTTCAAAGAGAAATCAAAGGGAAATGAAAGAGAAATCCCTTTTTTAAAAGAGAGAGAAAAGAATAAGAGGAATCCATGGCTACATCAAAAAAGTGAATTTCAGGGGGGGAAAAGAAATTCCCCACCCTCATAACAACACTATTCTATAGTCCAGTTGCAACCCCATAAAAGGCCATTCCTCTAGTAGCTACTGAAGGAGTCTGCTGTTTGATTGACTGACCTGAGGAAGGCCTACCAATGACAATATCAATCAAACAGCAGACTCCTTTGAAAGAAACTCCATCCTGTGGGCTTCAGGGTGGAAAAAAACTGAGGGTGAACAATAACAGTGAATAGAAAAGTCACATGAAAAGAGGTTTGTTTGTTTTTTTGGTTCCCAGCTTTCCTCATCCATTCTTTATACCAACGCACATAAATGTCCTGACTTGGCAGAAGCCGGGGACAGTGCTGGGCGCAAGGGGGGATGGCTAGGTCATCGCAACTAACAGAAGAAAGGGATCCATGTGCTGCTGAGGAAAAAAAATGTAAAGCCTTAGAAAGTGGCACACAGCACATGTAGGGGGCTCCTGCCCTCCAAAACCTGGAAGCATTTCAGAACAGACCTACCTAGTGCATGGCTTCCTGCTAGAGAGAGAGCTACACTGGTGCGTAGGATGGGGATCAAAGACAGGCTCACATCTAAGGCTAGAGAGGAGGCTGCTTTGCAGTTTCACAGCCCTGCTGTTCCAATTCGAAAATTCTTTCTGCCTTGTTTCTCCCTTGTATGAACTGAGCCCATGATTCTTTCCTTTTCTATCACATTCTGTATATATTTTTCAACATCGCGTGCATCAAAAAAGATCGACATTGTATATTGTACATATGAAGGATTCACATTTTATATATAAATGCCGTAACTCTTCTACTGAGGTTTAGACCATTCCCTGGGCAGTTGGAATAGTCATAATTCCGAACGCTGGCACCATGCGTAGGGTTTCACTGTAGCGGCCCTGTTCTCTACACAATTTTCCAGGATACAAGACTTCCTGAGTTCAGTGTGTGTCTTAGTCCCAAATAATGATTCACAGAATTGCTACCTTAATCTCACAAAATACAATAATGGCTAAAACATGAGTCAGAATGCCTGCTTTCTCTCCAAAGATACATCATCTCTCCCCCGCCCCCAGTTTCCTCTAACCAGAAGCCTTGTGTGTTGCTTGGCTCTTTAAGATGTGGAGCTTGGCAGTGTGAAAACATCACATTGTAGAATCATATAATATGCCATGACAGGCATCTAAGCAGATCCAATCAGCTCTTTGACCACTGGACTAAACACGATCTCTTCTTAGCACAAACATTTTTTTTTCTCCATTGAGCCGGGATGGTTCACTGAGCTATAAAGTGACCTTGCTGGTGAAGAATGAGTATGAAAAGAACGCAGCCACATGGATCAGCTGCCATGCAAGGATGACACTAAAAAAAGATGTTTTTAATAGAAAAATCACATCAACTTCAAGAAGATTATCCATTTCAGTGATAGACTCTCAAATCGGTGAAAGGTTGGCTTCCCAGGGTCCCCGCTTCAAAATACTGCATTAGCCTCACCTGTCTCTTGGCAGCAGATAGGAAAGCCACAAACATATCTGCAGTTTTTCTGTTTGCTTTTGGAACTGAGCTGTGACACTGATGACAGCTGAGGCAGCAGCCCTGCTGACCCATGAGCACCACTCCATTTGGACTTCTGAAGCGTCTACACACCAAGTGACTGTTCTGAGTCTTTGCTAGGTGATGCTCTTTGGGTTCTCCCAAACCTCAGAGGTATTTCTTCCTCACTCTTTCTTCTGTATGCTGCCATCAACTGGCCATTTTAGGAATTACAGGCCAAGAGGGCCTGTCCTCTCAGCTTCACTTCCCGACCCTCAAGAGGGGTTTCTCTCTCACTTTCATTATATGCTACCACCAACTGGTTGTCTTAGGAAGTACCCACAAAGAGGGCCAGCTCTCTCAGCTTCCCTTGCCACATCGTTTTTTCCTAAAGCTCCACTTAGTGCCTACATCTCCCACTACCCAGTGACTGGTTATTACAAGGGCAACTTACCATACTTGTGCACTCCTAGGGAAATAATGATTTATCAACTGAAAGCTTCCATTCCCATGGTGCCTGTTTTAAACAGGATGTTTAAACAGTGGAAGTCTATGTGGTGTGGAAAACAACTACTAGTATTTAAAATAGTAAAGAATTTATTAAAAGTAAAAGGTTCACATATATACTCTCTGCACAGCAACAGATTGAGCAAAGAATACCATGCATACGTTCCAAAGAATACAAAAACACTCCCTTGTCTTTTATTCTCTACATGCCCTAGCTGGTATAATTCTAAGGCAGGCTCTTTAACTTAGAAGGTATAATGTTCTAAAAAATTCCCATTACCTTGGAGTCTTTCTTCAGGCTGCCACCCCTTTGTCTGCTCCATATGGCAATGGCGGCTGTTTTTCTGTGTGAAACAGGATAATCCAGTTGCAAATAACTGCATTATCCAACATGTGTGAAAGCAGCCTTGCAAGACCCATTTCACTTTCCAGTTCCAATTCATTTTTGGCTCTTTCTAGCAACCAGTTTAGTTCAGCATTTCCTCCTGGTGTATTTTTGTAGTCAAAATAAAGTTCTTGCTGGTTATTTAGCTTCTGTGTGGCTCCTCTTCATGATACTTAACATCCCACTAGCCAATTTGCTCTATGGATCTGAAATGCACTGGTGGTGCCTTCTTAAGCGTGCCTATTGTACTTAATAGGGATGGACTATGCCTCAGGAGATGTAGGCTCAAATCCCTACTTGCCATGAAACTTACCAGGCTTTTCCTTGAGCCAGTATCCGGGGGTTGTTTTAGTTTAGTTTAGTTTAGTTTAGTTTAGTTTAGTTTAGTTTAGTTTAGTTTAGTTTATTCCATTTTTATCCCGCCCTTCCCACGAACGGGCTCAGGGCGGCTCACAGTGAGGCAGCCAAGTGCCAAGACAGACAACTTAAAACACATAAAACCAATAAAACATTCCAAAAGGTAAGATCATAAAGTGCTCAACAATTATCAGTCACCTCAATCCATGGCAGCAGACGGTATTAATCACAACGGTGTTGGTCACAGCGGGACCCAATAGATCTCAGTCGGCTGTCCCCTCCCTCCACCACATAAGATGGTAGAATTGGCGGCAGAGGGGGGAGTGGCGGCTCCTACTCAAAGGCCTGGCGGAAGAGCTCCGTCTTGCAGGCCCTGCGGAACTGTGAGAGGTCCCGCAGGGCCCTGATCTCCTCCGGGAGCTCATTCCACCAGGTAGGAGCTGCCACTGAAAAGGACCTAGCCCTGGTGGCCACCAACCTGGCCTCCTTAGGGCCAGGGACCGCCAGGCGATGCTGGAACTCAGACCGAAGTGCTCTTTGGGGCATATATGGGGAAAGGCGGTCCCTCAGGTATGCCGGACCCTGCCATTTTGGGGATGGAATGGAGGAGAGGAAAACCGTATTCACTGTCCCAAACTCTTATGGAAAATCCTATCAAGGCAGACTTGCCAGACTCCAAGTCTGAGCACCTTTTAGAACCATTGTGAAGCCTACCTGTTTAAATCAGTCTTCTGGGCTAGTAATCACTGTCATTGATTCCTCTGTTGCACTCTCTCCCCCCCCCCGTGTGTATGTGTGTTCTTCCCCCATATCTCTGTCACAGCCACATTTGGGGGTTAGGGAGTTACCTAGCTGCTTGGATGAACAGAATGAACAGCTGACAGAAGGGAATCCTGGGTGAAGAGAGAATTCAGCATTATCAACAGTTTTACAATATGTATCACTTCAGATCCATATTTTTAAGGATCTCTCCAGGTCTAGAGATGTGTAATTTACTCACCTCTCCATTCCCAGCCCCTATTGCCTGTCCGAACATTGCATTCTGCAACCCCAACTGCAGAGAGTTTTTCATTTTCCTGTGGCACGTGGCATGCTGAAATCGATTCCTTAAGGTGATTCATAGGGCCAAAACTAGACAGCAAGTGCAGAAGTAGGTTGAGAAAGTATCTGTCAGGACAGCAAAACATTAATTTGGTGTCCTGACCCATCCCTTGGTGTCATTATGTGTCCGCTAGAAATGACTTCCACCGTTTTAACCATTTTTCTTTTTGGCGTATGGGCAGCCTTGAGCCTACTTACGTCTTTAGCAGAAATACAGTGGGGATGTTCCCATGGGTCACTGGCTACAATTCCACTGGATTAATTTTGGAAAGGAACTTTCCTTTTTAAACAAGTATCATCTCCACCGTGTTCCAATAGTAAGCCGGCTGCCCATCCCAGTATGAATAACGAAAGCAGCAAAACCAGACCACCCTTCCTGCTCAGGGGACTCCCAGAGATGTCTGAGGAGGGTGCCGCAAAAGGGACAGGATACTGAGGTGGAGGGGGGCGAGAGAGAAAGGATCAGCCAACTCAGTCCTCTCAGGGTTTAGAGAATCTCGGAGGGGGGAGACTACTGAAAGAGATTTTCAAATTATCCCCTCACCAATGATTCCTTGTAAAGTCCCAGTTTTGCAATATCTAATAGTCTTTGATTATTCTTAATTCATTTGAGCTCAGTGACTGGACTTTGCCATTGGTTTTCAATGTTCCCTCTAAGCTGTGGAGTCTTGTGAGCAAGAATTCTAGTTTGTGAGCTACTGGCATTAAAGTTGTGAGTGAGTGATTTGGCTGCTGCATATATTAGTTTGCTGTGGAGCTATCCTTCCTGAGCTGAGACAAAAGTGTGTGAGCTGGAGGCTAAAAAACTGTGAGCTAGCTCAAACTAACTCAGCTTAGAGGGAACACTAGTTTTGTTAGTTTTCTGTTTAGATTGGGGGGCTGAATTCTGTTTACTATTTTAAGCACCTGGCCTAAAATTTTGTCTTGTTTGAAAGCTCATGAGTTGTATAGACAAAAGACATCATCATGTATTCTAATAGTCAAGTGTGACCCCATCTACAGATCCTTATACCTGCAGACTGGGGCCACACTGACAGAAGGGAGATTTTTCTTCAAACTTGGGAGAGTTCCCAGGTTTGCAGAAAAATTGGAAAACCGGAAATATGGAAGGTGAGAGTTAAACCTCCCAAACTGAGGAGTGTTGGCTGTACATGTGCAGACAACACGTCTCTGTTGATGCTGCTGCCTGGTGGAGCAGAGAGGGGGAGCCACTGTAGCTGGCAAAGAGCAGCAGGAATTCAGTGGGCCAGATGGGGAGGAGGGGTGAATGTACAGAGTGTGGGCACAGGAGTCAATGCCCCTCATTCACTTGCAAACACTCTGTGTGTGTGCGCGCGCACAGGAGTAATCACTGCTGCCTTGCTGCCCTGCCCACACTGCCAAGCAGACAGGGGGATGCAGGAGTTATCACTGATCCCCATGAGCTGGAAATGCTGTGGGCAGGTGGCAGCCTTTGGGACTCATTGCTGTCTCCCACACACTGGCAGTGCTGCAGGTGCATGGAACATGCCAGAGACATTACTGTCCCCTTGCTAAGTTGGCAACACTGCTAACTTCAAGGGGAGTGAAAGTCAGCACTGCTCCCCACTGACCAGCCACCACTGGTGCAGCCTGGTGGGGGGGGGGAAGGAAGGGTGATGCAGAGGGGGGGAAGCAAAAGCAGGGGAATGGGAGGCCCCTCCCTCTTCCCCAGGTATACATAAAAATATGACCTTGTAAATTAATCAGAAAAAAAGCCACGCACACTCTAAAACAGTCTGATTAAGAATGAGAGATGCTCTAGAAGAGACAGACCATTGTGAGGAGGAGCTGTATCAGTTGAAGGGGGGGAAGAGGATGAGTAGGGTTGGGCACCTTTAAAACTTACTTTTTCCAGATTCAGATTTTGGAAAGGACCTAAATAATAGTATTCAGGAGTATCTGGGTTCCCGGATATTGTTTCAGAATTTGGGTTCAGGTTTGTTTCAGGATTCTAGAATTATTCAGATTCTATGGGGGACTTTGGTGGGGGTAGAGGAATGGAGTGACTGTTTTCTTCAACCAAATGAAAGAGACATAGTGCTGACTGTCGACTAAAGATCCTCCAAGTTTCACAACAATTGTACCAAGGGGTCCAGTGCTGTAGGCCCCTGAACAAAGTGCCCCCTGCAATCCTAGTTGTATCCACTGTTTCCTATGGGGAAAATATCCAGAGAAACCAATAGACAAACACACCAGAGCAACAAGTGGCCAAAAGTCTCCAACTGCAGACTGAACCAACAAGCTTGACACAAACAATCTCAAATCAGAGGATCCCAGAAGAACCAATTTACACAAGGGTTATAATTACAAGCCCAGCATAACCAATGTCAACACAGTGAATCTCAGCAGAGTTCAGGGCCAGTGTGGGAGGCCCAGCAGAACCAACAGCCCTTCATCACTGCCATTCCTGTTCCTTCCCACCCATGGTAAGAAGAATCAAACACAAATATGAGCTTCATTGTAACATGAGCTTCATTGTAGGTGTTTTTTGTGGAATCTTCTTGTGCTTGTTTTAACTTGAGATACTAGTTTACTTTCCTAACATCTCTTGTTCCAGTGGGTGGGTGGGTGGGTTCTTTATGAGACTGACAAGAACAACATTTGGCATCCTACTTATGTATTTATTGTACAGAAATGCTCTCCATAACATCTGATCCCATTACCTAGAAAATCTGTAAAATTGAAATAGACCTGGGAGCCTTAATATGCCAGCCCCAAATATTTCCCAGAGTACCAGAACCAGGAGCAGACCCCAGCCATATTTTATTTCTGATTTCCTTTCTTTATTTCTTTTTCTCTACAGGCTGAGTTCAGGCAAACTGCTATGAAGGACTCTGATGGGCCTCCGTCCCCTTTCTGAAGAAAATATATTTATCTGAAAAGATCCTCAGTATACTGCATCCCCAACCATAACTCCTCACAGGCCCCAGTTTGTTAAAATGCTGACGCATTAACAGTAAGTTCTATTCTGTTACAGGAAGCCATATGAATAAAAGGATCTATAAAAATCAATAGTCGTATTATATCGATCAGAAATAACGGAACGTTTGTTTTGACAGCCACCGAATTCATTTACTGTGTTCACATTGGTCTAAGAATTTTCACATCATTCATTCTCTGTGTCAAATTTTCTCCTACAATTTATGAATTTTTCAATTTTATTTGTGCATAAATAAATCAGCGTTATGGCTTGTATCTATATGTTTGAATGATGAGCCTTTTATGTATAGATAATAACTGTATGATGCACAATATAAATAAATCTACTAAACATTAAAAATCAGTGATATGAAACTTGGCTAATAAAAAAACAAATGGGTCGGGAAAATTCCCACTTCCTTCCCTCTTGCTCAACCCCCCACCACACACACTCTCCAATCACCTCCTCTTTTTCCCTTCCCTCAACCTTTTTTCCCTTCCCCTTTTTTTCCTTTTAGGATTTTTATATTTCTCAACCCCCCACCATCTCTGGATATCCCCTCTTGTGTACTTTTTAATTCACACATTGGGGCATGTTCATTATTAGATATATGATACAAAAAGAAACATCCCTAGAATTTCCTCGTCTAAGTTTCTACCCTTTAAAAAATCCAAAATAGGAATGTATTTATATTCTTGATGTTTCATAGGTGTCATAAGGTTTGTTATTCTGGTATTTTGGTCTGTCGGTTTGCTTTTTCATGGCTGCAGCCCACAGAATCAACAGTTTTCAGCAAACTCCAAAAATATGCTCTCTGAGTACTAAACAACCAGCATGAACTCTATGACCCATCCATTCTACCGCAGGAGGGAAGCTAGGCCAATAAATCATCAAGGAGCAATGGCCCTGTCTCTTTCAGTTTCTGTAAAACTTACCAGCTGTTTATAAGTCCCAGTCCAACTGTTCTGTAGAAGCACCAGTTTTACAGATGCAAATATACTGTATGACATTTCTGTGAAAAATTGCTTCCAGAGACCCAACAGAAGCAATGAGCCACTATAGAGCAGAACATTATACATATTGCAGCTCAGTCCTATGGCAACAACACTGATTGCTGTGGCCCAAGCTGAAGTTTGTGCCACAGCAGCTAAAATGACATCCTAGGCTACAAAAGTGAAAAAACTATCATCCACTCATTTTTAAAACATTTGTAGGCCACCTACAGTTTTGTTTTTTGTCTGGGTTTGTTTGTTTTTTATCCTCAAGCTGACATATGATGACCCCAGAGGGTTTTCAAGGGAAGAGATGTTCCGAGGTGGTTTGCCATCATCTGCCACTGCATAGCGACCCTGATATTCCTCGGTGGTCTCCCATCCAAACACTAACCAGGACTGACCCTGCTTGGCTTCCGAGATCTGACAAGATCACGAGAGATACCAAAACAATTTTATTAACAATACATATCCACACAGCAAAAGCTAGATTCAGAGAATCATAGAATCATAGAGTTGGAAGGGATCTCCAGGGTCATCTAGGCCAAACCCCTGCACAATGCAGGAAATTCACAAATACCTCCCTCCTGCACCCCCAGTGACCTCTGTTTCGTGCCCAGAAGATGACAAAAAAACCTCCAGGATCTCCAGCCAAACTGGCCTGGAGAAGAATTGCTTCCTGACCCCAACGTGTGATCAGCAATTCCCTGGGCATGTAAGAAGGGCCACAAGAACTAAGCACTGATCGAACCCTTCCTGCCCTCCCTCTCATGATCTGCCTAAGTTCACAGAAATCAGCATTGCTGACAGATGGTCACCTAGCCTCTGTTTGAAAATCTCCAAAGAAGGAGAGCACACCACCTCCCAAGGAAGCCTGTTCCACTGAGAAACTGCTCTAACTGTCAGGAAGTTCCTACTAATATTTAGCTGAAAACTCTTCTGATTTAATTTAATTGGACTAGAACCCATTGGTTCTAGTCCAACCTTCTAAAAAGCTAAAACTCTATGACACAAAGTCAAAATAACATAATCACAATAAAGCCTCCCCAAGGCTCTTCTAAACATGCCCTGCTATGAAAAGCCGAAAGAGTGAGGTTAGTTTAAAGACAACCTGTTGTGCATATTTAGGGCCACCACTGGTCACATAATTAGGACCACCATGATCTTAACCTCTCTGTGACTGGAGTCATCTAGGAGGAATGGACCTGACAAATGGAGTTGGCACACTGGTTCGTATAGGGAAAAACAATCCTTCAGATATGAAGAAGAAGAGTTGATTTTTATATCCTGCTTTTCTAAAAATCTAATTAATAAAACTAGCCCAGTATTTTGAACCAAATGAAGTTTCCAGTTTTTCTTCAGAGATTGCCATCATACAACTTTGTCCTTCTTTACCTTAAGAAATCTCAAAGCAAATCTTCCCTTCCTCACAACAGTGACTGGCCCAAGGTTACCCAGCAGGTTTCATGTAGAGGAGTGGGGAATCAAACCCAGTTCTCCACATTAGAGTCTGCCAGTCTTAACCACTACACCACTCTGGCTTTAATTACATTCTCAGAGATTGTCCACCTCACCCCATGAGGCTGATATTGCAGTTCTCTAATTACTTTCTAATATCAATACTCTAGTGCCTTGTGTGACACTCTGGACTGTATCCAGCCTTTGGAACTATCTCTTACAGGATGCGCATCCAAACCTTTAATTTTTGACATTGAATTAAGAGGTCATTTTGCAAACTATGTAACACATAGTAGCTCTGATCCAATGGACTGTTTTTAGTGCTTGCTGATATGCTAGATATTTTAATGCTGCTGCTTGTCCATGTTCATTGCTAATTTTAAATGCTATTTAAATGATAGGTTTTATAATTGGCTTTGTTTCTAGGAATTTGGAAAGCCACCTTGGATACGAATGGATGTTGACTCAAAAGTGGAATATTCCAAACAAACAAACAGGCGTTGGATCTAGCCCTTTGTTCTAACCAAGAATGGCCCAAGTCTTGATGATAATTTGCTAATCGGTCATGCCGCTCTACTATTGCTGATTCACAACCGCCTCACAGGTCTCTGCAGCTCTTAATTACTTTCTCCATCTCATTGTCAGGCTTCCTCAGCCATCTGTGCGGCTCCGTTTAGCATCCAAGAGCAGTCTATGAGCAGCTAATGTGACAAATTCTTTGATTAGCCATACTTTTTTCATGCTCCAATTTACTAAGACATGAGATGGTTGAGAATAATTCTTGCCAGAATTGTTTCAGTGGAACAATATGAAAAAAACCATAATGCATTCTGGGGGAAAAATGGTAGAGCTTGGTTATTTCTAAGAGCCATATTGCGAGGTTAAAACTCCAGAAACCCAGCATTCAGAATTGGGCAATGGGCTGGCAAAGGATATAACCCTCTCTACCATGTAGATGTCATAATTTGTGATGAAGCTATATTCATGCAATGTCCAGATTTCATAGACCTTCCTCCTTCTTGAATGTACATATGTAGACTCTACCACACTGCACATTCTGAATAAGACAGTCTCCTATTTAATTGTGGGAATTAGCTTTAAGGAGACAAAGTAAAAGGTGAGTAACTGGGATCTCCACTAATATTTATGGGGATTTTTTCCTTAGAGAATGCTCAGAAATAAGTCAAGCTGATGTTCAACCAGTAAGGCTTTTTATTTTTTAAAAAAATAGAAAAGAGCAAAATACACACAAACAAAAACACACTTGAAGCACAAACAAGCTAGCTAAGAGGAAATAAAGGGAAGGGGGAAGAAGGTAATTCAGGGAAGGCAATAATTACAACTCTTGAAGAGACAGCAGCGAAATGGCCATGGAGACAGCAGCAAAATGGCCATGGAGACAGCAGCAAAATGGCCAGTGTTTCATGAAGAGAAGGAGGCCGATATGCAAATGGGGGTATATGGAGGATCCAGGACACACACTGCCTGCTGGCTAGGTGCACTTAATATAGAAAAAATGTTCCATAGGGCCATGTGGATATGTTTGCCCCTAAAACAATAACCTGGTTGGCTTTCCAGTGATGGATAATGCTTTGGAAGAACCTTGATGGGTTCTTCCTGAGATGGACTAAAGTTGTAAATGTCTCTTGTTGACCACATGATTGCTGGATGGAAAACTACCAGGTTTAAAGAATAGGGTTAATGTTTGCATAATTAGGATAAATAGTTAAGGGGGGAAGCAAGGCTGGAGTTGATGGGACTAGAACAAGGTGAGGTCATTGCTTCTTCGGAAACCTATTGTCCTTAATTATGCATCTCCTTAGAGTGGGGAGAGGGTTGTTAGCTAGCCAGCCGCTGACTTTACATTCCAAAAGAAGAAATAGTTTCCCAAGCTTGTTTCTGGCTTGTCTCTGGCTGGACTCCATTTTGTGTCACATAAGGCCAGACAGTATATATATTCCGAGGTGATATTTGTATGAGGGGTGTTCTTCCTTTCTCTCTGTGTGCTAAACTGCCTCTCAGCAGGAAGATGGGTCTGACTGCTAACATCATTGGTCAGTTTCCTACCTTGTCCTCCATTCAAATGGAGGAAGAAGGTGAATGATCAGATGTTCTCAATATACCTTCAACATAACCAGTGATGAAGCCTTATTTGTGCATAGATGAAGGGGGAAAGGGGGAGTAGGTAATCATGTATGCATGAGGCTACATCACATGTTAGATTGTTGGCATGATGAAAGCATGCTCATGCTTCACTATATGTGAACGGAGGTACATCTGTGATCCACCTGTTTTGTGCCATACAATGGTCTTGGCATATTTGTATTTATTCAATACTTTTAATGTTTTTACTGTGTTGTATGTCACCCAGAACCCTACAATAGTAGGGACTGAGCAATTCATAAATGTAATATAAATAAATAATATGTAGCAACCTGGTGTTTATATTTTGGAAATACCTAGAATTCTCTGTTGAATGGTTGGGACCCTGCATGGTTCACCACTTTATGATGTTTATCACTATTGCTTTAAATATTGCATTCGATTTTTTAAAAATCTCTTATTTTGCTACTTTTATTTATTTTTATTTTTATATGTTGGTGGTCTTAAGAAGAGTTCACTTTTCATTATGGTTATTTCATTATGGTTGTATTTACTTTACAGTCTAGCTGACTCATTGAAATTCAAGGTCAATTACACAATGTAAGTAAACACAATCAATAGGATGTGATGTCTAATAAGCAATGTAATCAGACTACAATTACAGAGATTTGAAACAAAGCAAAAAATATTAGCCATGATATGTTTAAAAATGCTGAAAATGGTATTACATAAGTAGAAGACAATGCAGGGGAGGAGGATATTACATACAGCAAACAGATATTGCATATTATATATAGTAGTCTAGTCCCCAGTCTCATTTTTGTTTGTAAAAAGCAACTTCCTGAACATTAATACCTTAATAGAAATGCCCTCATGAACAATTCTTCTTTACATAGTTCACAGAAAGACAGAGGCATGGAACCTTCTTGAACTTCTCAGGCGGGCCATTCCACAAGATGGGGGACACAACACAGAATGCACATGTGCGGGCAGTTGTTGACCTTGCTCATTGAAAGCCAGCATGCTGTAGTGGTTAGGAGAGGTGGAGCCTAATCTGGAGATCTGATTCCCTACTCCTCCACATGAATCCTGCTGGGTGGCCTCAGGCCAGTTACAGTGCTCTCAGAACTCTCTCAGACCCACCTACCTCACAAGGTGAGAGCCATGAGTGGTGGACTCTAATCTGGAGAACTGGGTTCAATTTCCCACTCCTCCACATGAAGCCAGTTGGGTGACCTTGGGTCAGTCACACCTGTCTCAGCCCACAAAATAAATCTAGCTCACCACAAAATGAGCTAGAGTTTCAGGCTGCCAGACAATCTTCTAATCTCCTGGCTATACTACACACAGTGCCATATGATAATCAATTAATTACCTCACAAGGTGACTGTTGTGGGGAGACGAAAGGAAGGCAATTGTAAGCTGCTTTGAGACTCAGGGTAGAGAAAAGCGGGGTATAAAACCAACTCTTCTGCTTTTTTGTAGGATTTACACCACCAGAAGGCCCTGCTCAGATTAATTATGCTGTTGTTGTGGAGGTTTCAAGCAAGGCGAGAATTTGCTGAGGGAATCTGTGTCTCCCAGCTCCATTTGGCAGCAATCAATATGAGGGCCTTTTCAGTTGCTGCCTCCAAGCCATGAAACTCCCTCCTCTGCGAGGAGACATTGACACTGTCTCTATAGCTCTCCTGAGAACGCTGAAAACTTTCCAATTCCAGAAGGCCTTTGAGTGATTGACAGCATCAACATGAGCAGAGTTACTTCAATAGACTTAGAAGGAAACAACTCTGTTTACGATTGCACTGTAAATGACTTAAATGGTGTGAGGTCACTGTCAGTTGAGTCCTGTGATTTTTACTCTTTGGTCTTTATTGTGCTTGTGAAATGTCACGATTATCATTAACCTTTTAAATTGCTTGTAAAACACATTTGGGTAAAAAGTGGCATAACAGTTATTTATTGTATATATTAAAACATATTTCACTTTTACTCATGGTTCAAGGCAGCTTACAGTAATAGTTTTTTAAAAAAATCAGTTAAAACCAAAAACAAAATAGCAAACCCCAAACCTCCCCCCCCTAAAAGAAGCCTACCATTCAAACCCCCTCAAAAGCCCTGGCAAACATGCAGACCTTTGTTCAAAAGCCAAAAGGCAAATAAAATGGGCAGTTAGTCCGACAGACTGGCGTTTCTATCTGTGAAAGCCAGGCAGGCACATTCTGCTGGTTCTTCCTTCCCACTACAGACCTTTATGCTCTTCCTGAGGGTCCACTGATCCCCAGGAATAAATGTTCAAGGAGGGGGCCCCAAAGGCCTGCAGCAGAAGGGGAAGTGGGAAAGTCTCACTCTGCAAAGTCTGCAGATCTTTGGATATATGCGAGTATTATTGTACTTCGCTCTGGTAGCTGTACAAAGCACTGTCTAGTCACAGCTGACTTATGGTGTCCCCGTAGGGTTTTCAAGGGAAGAGCTGTTCAGAGGTAGTTTGCCATTGCCTGCCTCTGTGTCCTGATCTTGGATTTCCTTGGTGGTCTCCCATCCAAATACTAACCAAAGCCAACCCTACTTAGCTTCCAAGATCTGATGAGATTTTAATTGGGGCCATCTGAGTCAAAGCAACAGCTAATTTTCTGTTTGCCCTCAAGTCACAGCTGACTTAAGGAGGTAAGTGACATTCAGAGCTGGTTTGCCATTGCCTGCCTCTGCATAGCAGCCCTGGAATTCCTTAGAGGTCTCCCATCCAAATACTAACCAGGGCTGACCCTGCTTAGCTTCTAAGATCTAAAGAGACTGGCCTAGTCTGGGCTATCCAGGAATTTAGCTCTATGAAATCCATTTGGGGTATATTATTATTTATGGAGATTGGAGAACGCAAGGTATAAATATTTTAAATAAATGCATTCTATCACAGTGGAATATTCTGTCTAATTTTCTACAAAAAAGCACGTTCGTGCTATTTTTAAAAATAAAAAAACTCAAACACATTTTTTCCAGTCAGCTGTTAGAGCTATGCCTAGAGTCACACATTTCTGCTGGCATCCAGGCTTGAATGCTTGATGAACTGTCAAGAAAACAAAATTGATTCCAAAGGCACATGCATATAAATGATGATCCCATTACCTAGTAAGTTAATGCTCTAACAGCTAATGCAGAAAACTGTGATGCTGGGTGAGTGAGCTTATTTCCCTCCAATGATGGGTTAAGTGGAGAAATTGTAAAACTGTTGTGACTCAGAGTATACAAAACAACGATGCTGTTAATTGGGGCCATGAACATATGTTGTAGCTCGCTGAGAGCAGAAATCCCCCATAGGTTCCTGGAAGCACGACAATGCTAGTGGTTTACAACCACATCTGTGGAAGACTTTAAATGTGCTACCTTTATATTAGACTAATTGATTCTAATACTTGCTGACCAAGATAGCCCAGGATAGCCCAATCTCACTAAGCAGGGTTGGCCCTGGTTAGTACTTGGATGGGAGACCACCAAGGAAGTCCAGGGTTGCTACATAGAAGCAGTCAATAGCAAACCACCTCTGAATGTCTCTTGCCTTGAAAACCCTATGGGGTGGCCATAAGTCAACTGCAACTTGATGGCAAAAAAAGCAAGTTCAAAGGGTGATCATTTTTACATCCTGACTAAATTAAAAGCCAAGGAGGCCCAGTGGAGAATAATGTTGAAGAGATTCAGATCTCTTTGACCCAGGCTTTACACTGTGATCACACAGACATAAGAACGCAAACTAAGGCCCCAAGGGGTTCCATTTGTCTCTCACTTGCTGTGTAAATAAAACATATGCAGAAAATGAACATATTCATTATTCACTTCGCAGCATGACAGATAGAGTGAATACAGACAACCATTTAATGATGGGTAATTTACAGTGGCGTGCATACAACCATCGAGCAGTTGGTTTGTCTGCAGCATCCACCCATTCAGTAAGGAGACTTTAACCACTCCTGTTTTCCCAGTTTTTTGACTGGTATTAATTTGAAATAAATTCTCTAGGTGGTATAGAAGATAGACTTCCAAATGGTTATGAGGCAGTGTGTGGCACATTCCGGTGGTCTCATTGCCACCTTACTGGCAAATAAATAAATAAATGCCCAGCATGGTAAATTACTAATGGGAAATTGGCCATTACAGACATTATATACTCAGGCACCTGATTGGAATGTAGGAAAACTGGGCTGTGACTCAAGAGAATAATAATAGAAATCAAGGTAACTACCCTTTCCCTCTTCTGAAGCTCAGATTTGGCCACCTACTCCAGAATTCCCACTGCAGAATATTCTCTTCCTGTCAATCAACCAAATATCTCCATTTCTTTCCCTTCCTCTTTCACATGACTAAGGCCTGCCCTACGCATGCAACAGAATGAGAGATAGTAGTGTGATTTCTATAGCTTGGACCTCTGGAATGTTTCCATAGATGGAAGGGATTTCTGTCTGTGGAATGCAACTTCCTCTCTCTCTCTCTCTCTCTCTCTCTCACACACACACACACACACACACACACACACACACACACACACACACCCCGGTTGCAGACTGTAATGAACCCCACCCCACCCCATGCTGCTCCTGGAGACAGGTGACCCTCCAAGAACATCAGAGTAAAAGGTCTAATGTAAATACCATCCATTCTTTTTTTACAGTTTCTTTCTTTCAAAAAAAGAAAGCAAAAATGCAGAAAAACCCTTAAAATCCAGAAACTAAAAAAGAGATACATAAAATAAAGATGAAAATATAACAACAGTGGTGGCTGATCTACACATAAGTTTCTATAGGCAGTTTCCAAATTATCTAAAAAATAAGTTAATGTGTAATTGCTGTCTGTCTATATGCCACACATTCAAATATTGATAGAGTTCTAAGGTCCCCAATCCATTGATTTACCAGAAGTAGACTTTTATCTTTCCAATGTTGTAATACAAGTCATCTAACTGTAGTCAGGGCATGGAGGGTCCATTTTCCTTGACTATCAGTTTGCTTCCAGGAGACAGGTAAATGAAAGTATATAAGCATCCTAACAAGTCAGTGAACATTCTAATACCAAATTGATATGAGTAAGAATTTTGTCCCAGAAAAACCAAAATACTGGACATGCCCAAAGCATATGATTAAGGGATGCATCCTGTGAGTTACAATGTCAACAATTAGACACTTTATTCAATCCTTTGTCATAGAGTTGCTGTGGTGCCCAGTGTATCCTAAACATGTTTTTTTCCTGAACTAGTCTCAACATCTGTGGAGAGAGCCAGTATAAACTTTGCTTTGGCAATATAGGGTGATCTAGCTCCTTATTCCATTCCTTCCTGGGACTCTGCATGTCACCCATCACCACTCTTGTGGAAATTCCTTAGTGGCGCCAAACCCATTGCTCTCAAAATCTGCAGACCACTCTATGTATACCCCCTCCTTCCCTAAAGTCCCCTGATTTCAAAAGCCATGTTTCAAATGCCCATTTGCCATGATGTCCATGTATGGGCAACCAAGCAAACTGGAGCTTGTTTCTTCCCCACACAACTGAGATTCTAAACCATAGTTTAATCCAAGTTTGGAATCCCAAATCATGAGGAGGAATCAAATTATACCCTCATCCAGAAATCATGGCTAACTGAAATCTGAAACTCAGAATTCTGTTCCACGTGTTGATGGACAGGGAACAAAGTACACAAACACACCTACAAATTAAGTCTGTGTCCACCATGAACAAACAGAGGCTTGCTCATTAAATGTGAATGCAGCCTATCATTTCAAATTGTAGCATAGAATTCCATTTTTAGTGCTCTTCCTTGTGAAGGGCTGCGGTGAAGGGCTGCAGTGAACAGGCTTGGCACGGCCAGTCTATTTTATCTGGTACTATTGAATGCCAGCCTCCCCAGGCTCCCTGCCAATATGCGAGCCTAACTAGAGACTATTTCCACAGTTTTACAACCCCAAGAAACAGGAGAGAAGGGTTTTGGGGGGATTTGTCACTCAAAAACAACTCCCATGGGGGCTCCTGATCCTGACAGAATGTTTGGGTGCAGAAATGCACAAGCAGTGATTCATAGCCCTGGAGTGAAGATCTGCTTATGTGCATATCGCTAACTGAATTTTAAAAATGGTGGGTGGGTGGAGCTGTGCAATGGCACAAGACAGAACAGTGCAATCAGACTTCCCTAATGGCTTAAGTTCGCAAAAGTTCAGACATCTGGAAGTGCACAGTGAAACCATCTGAATCTGTAAAGACCAGACTTTCTCTGATGTCAGGAAAGATGGGGGTGAGAATGGGGGGGATGGCTGCTGAATGGGATTGGGATGATGCTGTTTGAACAAGCATTTTAAATCAAGAGGGGAGAAGCAACAACATCGGATCAAACAGCTCATCTGATTGTGATCAAAGACTCCCTGCAAGTAACAAAGGGAAAAGATTCTAGTCCTGTGTGTTCCATGCTGTTCTAGGTTACTACCTGCCCAGAGGGTTTTTCTTTAGACAGGAAAATATTAAAAAGTTGGATAACACCATACCTTCAGTCTGAAGTAGTAAAACCTGCTGGATTACTGTATACCTCTACCACCTAATTCTTTAGCATGTATAGACCCTGCTTGCAATATATTTATTTAGAGTCTAACGGAAAATGTTTAATTAACCATCAACTTTTTCAAAAACTAGGAAGGAATATGCCCTTTGTAGTTACCATAGGGAGTTCTGAGGAAACTCAGCCAAGCTTATTTCCATAATTGTTATAGCTAGAGGTCATTTTAAAAAACCCTGAAGATTAATTTCAGAAGTAGCTCAAGAACCAAGTTAAATGCTTCCGTCTGAAGAATCAAAAATTTAACACAGTGTGTTTCTACCTTTCCTGGGGTTTTGAATGCATCAATGTACAACTAAAATCCATCTTTCAAAATATAATATTTTTCATGATATTCTAAAAGATGTGCTAAATGTTTACATGGGAACATTTCCAGCATGAAAATTGGATTCGAGGAGCATGAATTCCCTCTGCTTTCCATTGTCTTAATACTTTTTCAGAAAACTAGCACTGAAGGAACTAGTAGCTCCCTCCCCCTTCAACTGGCCCTTCTGTGTCATGATCCTAGCCAATCAGGTATCATGTAGTTGAAGATGATGATGACACAACTCCACACAGGTAATCGAACTGGCATTGTGAGTGACATCATCACTAAAGGCCTACAAAACCAATTAACAGTGAGGGCAGCACTTGCTTTGTCACATTGTGATCGTGTAGGGGGATTGAAGTGAGCATGGCATGACCTGTATGGCATAATATGGAAGGGATATTACCTGGGCTGCACCAGACAATGCATACAACTGTAGATGCTTCTCTTCTTGTGTCCTCACCTCATACTTCCTGTGCTTCATCCTCCCAGAAAGATGACACCACCATCTCCATGAATACCCACAGTCTCTGCCAAACTCACCTTAAGCCATTAAAAGGAGGAGGCCACTTTTACAGAAGGCAAAAATGTTCACAAAAAGCATATTCCCCTGCCCATTTTGTTTCTGCCCTAATTCTAGTATTGTCGTGCCTTTATTGGGACATAACTTTGTAGAATGTTTTCCCCTCAGCCAGCAAACCTTCCTGGTTTTTACTGAAACAATGTTTACAACTTTTCCCTTCTACGGTATCTGGCTTTATGCCCCCATGGCATCTGGAGAACTAATCAGCCCAGCAGTTTGAAATCAGCAGCAAATGCCCAAAAGTTATTTTCTATTGGACTCATTTCAATCAGATTCTCTAATTGCCTTTGAACAATCGAACAAATAGTATAGAAGTGAAAATAAATCATACGCCATTGCATACATTTGATCAGGGACATATCGCTTTCTACCTCAAAGTACATTTCCAAGGGCAGTGCTGTTGTAACAATAGCAACATGCAAGGTGTAGATCACACACAGGGATTATTTTTCAGCGTGTTCTGTAAAAAAAATGAGCAGATGGCACAAATTCATTATTCTCGACTTTAATTACAAGGTCTAAGAGTGGATTATCAAAACTGTTCTTCCCACTGCGAGGTGACTTTGGCATAGGACCAGATATAACCTGTGGTTTTCAAATACAGGATACAAATGTAACACATAGAAATATGTTTGATTTTATATATTTATCATATTTTATACCATCCTTCCTCTAAGGAGCTTAGGTCAACCATGGGGGGACATCCCATACTATCTCCTCACAATAGCCCTGTAAAGTAAACTGCCCAGTCTGACTGGTTGTGGGGACTGGAAGGATATACTTCTGTTTCCATAGTCAGGGCTTCTCCTCAAATGGGAATACAAAGACAAGGCAACTGTATACAGAGAAGAATCCGGACATTTAATGCCTAAAGAACCATTCCATTGCCTTTGGTATTTATATGATTTACAGGACAATCGTAAGTAGGGATGGGCACGAACTGGAAAAATGTGGTTTGGTTTGTGGTATATCTGGTTCACAAACCATAAACTGTCAGGAACTTTTAAGAGCCAAATGAACTGGTTCAGCTTGTGAGGTGCAGTAGAACAGCTGCAGTAGAACAGTCCCCCCCAGCATGCTAGAGACACCAAACTCACAGGAAATCACTGGCTGACTCTCCTCTACCTGCCCTTCAGGTTTGGTGAAGATTGGGTTTACGGGGTCTGAGTTACAGCCCCCCCAAAGAAGGTGTCTCAGCCTCCATTGCTTCCAATGAAGGGGAGAAACATCAAAAAAGCAAGGGTAATAGAAGTCCAGCAGAACAGAATCAAAGTTCCAGAGAATCTCTGCAGTAGAAACTGAAGATGGGGGACATTTTGCAAGCCCAGCAGAACCAGTGCAATGTGCCCAACAGAACCAAAGCCACTGTGGCAGTGCAAACCCAACATGTCAAATCAGAATCTTTGCAGTAGAAACTAAGGGGATAGAGCATTTTTGTAAGCCCAGCAGATCCAGTGCAACCAGTCATAGAAATTTAGGCTGAGGAGAAACTAAACTGAGCAAGTTTGGTTATGCCATATCCATGTGATGATGCTGGATCATCATTGGTATACACTGAAAGGTAAGTATTTCATTTAGTGATGGCACTGAAGTTAAAAAAATAACAAGTTGATATACGAATTTAGCCAGCTTGCAGCATGTGAATGTGTTTCAAAGGAGGCTAATTACCCCCAAATGATCCCTGGGTCATAATTTAAGTTAAAAATATTATGAGCTTCAGCCACTAAAAAATGGGGGGGGCTGCTACTTTAGTATCTGCTGATGGCTCAAATTGCCTTGTTCTTTTTTTTTAAAAAATGGATATGTCATTTGTAAAATAATACCTTGATGCCTGTGAATCAAGAAAGGTAGCCCCCCCCAATGGAGCATGCATCATGTAAATATGACCTTTAAGAGAAACAAATTAGGAATTCTGCCATTTTAAATAAGAAGGCTTGTACCATCAACAGTGAACTAACCACAATTAAAAACAAACCCACTGATTTCAAAATTTGGCAAGCTGGCCAACTGAAATGTTGCATGGTTGCTTGGGCAATGTCCCAGCTTTCCAAGGCCCAACTCAAACATTCTCAAATGGCAATCTGAACCACTTAGAACTCTTGTTAAAAAGGAGGGGTGGGATTGAATGCTCAGAGATATCTTTAATTGAACCATTTATGGCTGAGTTCAGACTGGCAGTTTGCCCCGCTATAGCTATGTTTCAGCCACGTTTTACAAGCGGATTAAGGGGGGCGTTCACACAGGCACATCTACCTGGCGTTCCCCACCCATCGTCAACCCCTGCTGTTCCGCTTCGCTCCCATGTTTAAAAGATACCTGGTAAAAGTGGTAGCAAATCCCTGAGAGCCCATTTATCCTGCTTCATTCCACTTCTGGGAAGTGTGAACGCCAACCCGAAAAGCCGGGAGCAACCCACATTGCGCATAAGGCAGCAGTGATATGACTGGCTGTGCTCCACTCTACCACCCAATGCGGTGCCAGCACAATAGGATCCTCCCCAAATTGGCTGGATGTGCTCATGCACACATGTGCACATAGCTGAATTACCAGGGAAAAGCCATTTACAGCTGTGCCTCCAGGCCATCAGTCTGAACACTCCGATGTGTCTCCTCCCGGGATGCTCCCACATCAGTCAGTGTGATTGGGAAAACCCGGAACAGTTTGTTCCAGGGCTTTCTTTGCCACGACTGGCTCCCACTTCAAACTGCCAGTCTGAATTCAGCCTAAGATTGAGCCAAATGGATGATGACGTTCACTATTTTCATTATGTGCCCAGAAAAGCCAGTAGGGAGCAGTATATAATTTTGCTAGAGCTTTCATGACTCAGTTCTGTGAAAGCGCTCCATCATCTGCTTGGAATATGAGCAGTGTATAGTCCTAAACCTAATTCTTCTTTTGTCACTCTTTAATAAGGGAATGCCATTTTGTAGATGCTCAGAGGTATCTTCTTAATCATATCTGGTTAATTCAGATCTGTTGTTTTTTTAAAAAAGGGGGGGATGGGGGAGATGGTCAGAGATGGAGAGGGTATTCCTAAATGGGCCTGGTTAAAGGAGAAGAAAGTTTACAACAGACATGAAAGAGAGTGAAATATCATGCTATCTTATCCAAATGCCAGGGTGTTTGCCACTCAGTATCCCAAACAGATTAGGTCCCAGATCAAAGTGTACCGCACAGACAACACGATTATTTTATTCAAAAACAGAGGCACAATGATCAGCCTGCCATAGTGCTGCTTGGAATGGCAATGTGGTGAATGAACAGAAATAGAAGCAAAGTATTTAATTCACTCATTAGATGGGGAAAGCATATGAATGCCAATTGCTGCCTAATTGCCAGACATCTGAATCTGGGAGACGTCACTGAAAATGAACGTGAGCAGCCCTGTCTGAGACAAATGAATAATCCTCCAGTCTCTGTCACTGGCAGATTACTACTGTGTGAGAGATTTTCAAGGAACAATCTGTCAAGAACTCCTCCCACTCAGGGCCCACTGGAATGAACACAACTTGCAAAAGCATATGTTCTGGTGGTCCCTCTTCACCAGGGACAGTCCTGCTTTGTAGTGCCTGGCCCCAGTAAGTCATACACATGTATGAAGCTTCCTTAGACTGAATTAGACTCTTGGTCCATTGAGGTCAGTATTGTCTACTTGGACTGGCAGCAACTCTCCAGGGTCTCAGTCAGAGGTCTTTCACATCACCAGCTGCCTGGGCCTTTCAACTGGAGATGCAAAGCAGAGGCTCTTCCACTGAGCCATAGCTCTTCCCCATCACTGTCCCTGTTTTAACAAAGAGACCTGTGATGCCTTTAATGAACTGATTGTGGCATAAGCTTCCATGAGCGACTTCGTCAGGTGCACGACAGGGATATATTCTGCGAAGCTAGAAACCTAAGAAGGCACGGGAAGGGGGTGTGAATGATTACAAAAAGAGGTCAGAATCCCTAGTTTCCCAGAATAAGGTACCTAACACTACGTTGCAAAGCAGAAACCAAAATAAGAGAGTTTTTAAAAAAATCTACACAAAATGGGACAGTCCCAACTGCATAGCAAAGCTAGTATAGCAGGGTGGCTAGTGTTGGCCTAGGATCAGGGAGAGCCAAGTTCAGATCCCCCACATTGCTATGAAGTTTGCTGGGTGACCTTGGACCAGCCACTCTCTCGTGCCCTAACCTACCTCAAAGGGATGTTACAAGGAAAAATAACAGTATATAGTTATAACACACTTTGGGTCCGCATTGGGGAGAAAAGTAAGGAATAACAATCTAAACAAATAAAAACGATGAACTACAGAAGCCGAGTGAACCAGAATAGCATATGGTAACCTGTAAGGAGGAACAATTACTTTGCATAGAGATCTAAACACTCCTATGCAGTCCAAGACTGACAGGATCAAATCTTCATGTGAATCCCAACTCAGCAGCACCACCCTCTGAAACTTGCCTGCTGAAGCACTGCAGCCCTCAAGGGCAGAGACGCTGCTGCCACAAGCCAGTGTCCCATGCCTTGGATCAGCCAGCTGCTTCTGCCCTGCCCAAGGCAGATAGGTGCAAAATGGGTGGGACCTACTGCGAGCTGGTGGCCTCCACAAAATGCCAAGAGTTTCTACCACAGCAGTCCAGCAGCCCACCTCACTGGGACCAGTGACCCTCACACTTCTTAAAGTGGATGGGGGCAAAGTGGGCAAAACAAGTCAGGTGGTGACCCTGTTCTTTCTCTCTCTCCTCCCGTTTCATGGGGTGGGGCTCAGGACAGGCCCTCTTCCTCCTTCTTTCCACCCTCTGTTCTGCCTCCAAGTCTACCCCTGGACGCGGGTGTGTAGCGAAGGGGTATGGGGGCCAGAGACAAGAGGCAACCTTGGCCATGCACCAACTGCCAGTGTCTTGTACTGGGGAGATCTGAGTTCAAATCCCTCCTCAGCTGTGAAGCTCATTGGGTGACCTCGGGCCAGTCGCTCTCCTTCTCGGAAAAACCTACCTCAAAGGGCTGTTCTGAGAATGAAATGGAACCGCGTATATACTCTTTGGAAGAAAGGCAGGATAAAACTGTGGAAAGAAGTTATTTAGAATGAGGCCAGTAGGGAAACACTTGTCTACTTTCTTCCTGATGTGTGTATTAACAACATCAGATTCTACAAATACTGGTTCATCAGTAAGCCAAATCTTTATTTAAAGTGACTGTGCTGGGGGAGAGATGAATTATTCATTTCATGAGCTCGCTTGATAACAAATTCCTCTCAAGAAGAAATTGGTGAGATTTTTGTTTGTAATGGGAACTATATTTCAGTAGAATTAATGGCTTTCTTCACCCCATACATAATTTTATAAACTTTGATTATGTCACCCTTTAGTTGTTGTTTTTTTCTTAACTGAAAACTCCCAGATGTAGGGAAGGCTTCAAGGGAACAGTTAGGCTGCAGTCACACATACATTAAATAATTCACTTTCCATCTACTTTCAGTGCACTTTCCAAATGGATTTTTACAGTGTGAACTGGCAAAATCCAGTTGGAAAGTGCATTTAAAATGGATTGAAAGTGGATTATTTAGTGCATGTGACTGCAGCCTTAGATTTGAACCCAGTAGAAAACAACACAATTTTCAGAGTATAAGCTTTTGAGAGTTAAAACTCCTTTCACAGACACCAGTAGGAATGGAAATCTGAGTCTCTCAGTTCAGAACAATGGACCCCCAAGGCTGAACAGGGACATAAGATTCTTATTTCACTGCAAATGCTAATTTTCTACCCCTGCATTTCCCCCTGCTCTAATCAAGCTGATTACAATATGTACTGTACCTTTGTATCCTTTACAAGCATTCTTGAGAACACCCCTCCCACCTTCTGACTGGGAGAATAAGACTCAGCTCTCCATCCCTGCTCATGTTTGATGGGGAGGGGGTTTTGACTCTCGAAAGCTTATAAGAAAAGCTCTAAGATGCTACTGGGCTTGAAACTAACTGTTCATCAAAAAAAGGCTCTGACCCCTTAACAATTCTGATTGCCCTCTGTGAAGAAATTCCCTCCACCCCAGAATTCACCCTAACATTTCTGTTATTGGGACCATGTGAGCAGGAATCCAGCTGCAAACTAGTAGCTGGTAGGAAACATGGGCCAGGGGTTGAGCCAGCAAGCTCCAAGCACAAAGTACTTCAGTGTTTACATACAATGGTTTACTCTCACTAGGATGTCACACCACAGAGACTGAGACTAAAGCGCCAAATGGCAAGTTACTAAACCCTTCCTCTTCAAGCAGGAAGGGCTGTATGACCTAGAAAGACACAGAGAAGAAGTTTTCATTAACAAAATTCATTAACGAAGTGATGCAAAATCTTAAGATAGGATCAGTGGATGCAGATCTATATACTGTGCTGCTGTCGGTTTCAGTAATGACAGATAATGCCAAATGAATTACGCTAGTTGGACCTTTGGACAAAGTAAACCACAAAACTCACATGCAGGGATGCCAACCTCCAGATGGGGCTGGGGATCCCCTGGAATTCCAGCTCATCTCCAGAATATGTATCAGTTCCCCTGGAGAAAATGGATGCTTTGGACGGTGGACTCTATGGTACTGTACCCCCACTGAAGTCCCTGTCCCCCTAAGACTCCATCCCCAAATCACCAAGAATTTTCCAAGTTGGATCTGGCAACCCTACCCCCCATTTCCCACCCATAGCCAGGGGGACCTGGCAACCCTACCCACATGTCTGAAGAAAATCGGTTATGTTGATCTTGCACGGGATGGCCTGGAATATTTGCGCAGTATATTAAAAGAAGCAACTAAACTCATCTAAGTCTTGTTGTTCTTATGCAAAGGAAAAATATGTCTATGTTTTCTTGCTAGTGCAAGTTCCACTCCCAAAATTCTGGATGCGGCACCTTCCACCAAGAAGAATGGAAGGCAAACCGCCTCACACTGTCCTCAGAATTGCATTCGCATAAGAGAAACAGCCTGGAAGGATGACGGCAGAGTCAGAAGGCAGGCCAGAGGTTATTACCCAGTAGTCAAACTGCAATAAAATATGATATGATATGTTTAGAGCAGCTCTCGGCAAATCGTTTACTGCTAGTGCTGCAGGTGTTTTTTGTTGTTTAGTCAAAATATGCCCATTCAGCTGTGGAGACAGAGCAGTTCTTAAGGCCTTACTCAAATGCCACAACATTCTCCCCTGAATTCTTCTATTTTGCACAAAGACTGTAACTATAACGCTTCTGGTCCCTTGGTCTGATCACCCATGAGTGACTGGTTTGAGTGCCTCTCCCTGTTCTTAAATTCCTCAGTCCGGATGTTTGACAGTCTACCTTAATCACAAATACCCAACCTACACTAATCCTGCCAATCCTAACCTGAACATTTCATCTTGGTCCCAAATGGCCAGCTAATTGTACCCTGTTCTAACAGAAAGAGGGAATGTTCTGCAGCCAAAGTGCTGCCTGAGTGACGGGGAAGCCTTAAAATAGCCTGTTTCTGAGGCATTGTCAGCCTACCTCAGAGAGAATACTTTTTGTTCAAGAAGTCTCCAGAGCCAATCCGGTTTAAGATCTGTTGATAAGCCTATAAATTGATTATTTCAGGAGGTTGCTATAGAAAACAGTGGCAGACAGCCTGACTTTCACATCACCACAAAGAGAACTGAAGAGGAACATTAAATGATTTGCTTTTGGACATTTGGCAGGCGGGGAGGGGGGAATTGCCACCTTTGGACACTGAGCCTGAAGGAGTTCTTGCCATTGTTTCAAATTGTATGTTTATGTTTCCTGCATCTTTACAAGGAGAGAAGCTAGCCTACTTGAGATATAAACACACCAGCTGCTTCTTGGTTTTGTGGCACAGAGATGGCAGCAGAGGCCAGAGGAGGCCCAGCCTACTGAGCCCAAAGAAGCATGTAGTGTTTCCACATGTAAATACTGTGGGTCTGCTATTTTTATGTTTTAATGTGCAGCTTTAAATAAATGCTGCTGTAATCTAAAATGTAGGCCTGTAGAGTCAGAAGGGGGGGGCTGAATAGAAGAGCAAAGTGTGTTATGACTGGGTGAGAGAAATCTGTGTTCTGTGTGGAAGTTACTTCATAAGCGGTGTTAGGAAGTTAAGGATCATAACACATGTCACCTCAGAACACTACAGAGAGGTGCCTTTACAGGTGTTACACACAAAGGGGTCACACACTGAAAAGAGCAGCTCTTTCAGGACAGGGCAGGGATCTCCTGCTTTTCCAAGTGATCTTCGGGTGACAGAGATCTGTTTATCTGGAGAAATGGCCTCTGCGGAAGTTGGACTCTATGGCATTATGCCCCCAGCCCCGCCCTCCTGAGGCTCCACCCCCCAAATCTCCAGGTATTTCCCAACCCAGAGCTGGTGACTGTCCATGAATCAACTGCTGAGCACAGCAGCAATAGCAGGAGGTTTGCCAACTGGAGGCTTCGGTTGAGGGCGAGGCTAGCTACAAAGGTCTCAGGCTAGTCCTATGCAAACTCACCTGGGATGGGGCAAGGAAAGGGTTAGGAGATGAACATGGATCGGAAAAGGAAGGAGCAGAGCTGGGCTTGGCCAGCATGGGTGGGATAACAGGGGAGGTATCAAGCCAGAAAGAGGCAGATAGGAAAAGGAAAGCAAGCTGACTAGGAGGGGCTGAGAAGGCACAGGGAAGGGAGGAGGGGATGCTGACCTGGTGAGGCCTGGGGGAGATGACATATGGCTGAGGTTTTAAAGGGACAATAGGGCAAGCAAAGGGAAGCATGCTCATGTGGTGACTTGTTTGGTACTGATTCATGTCAATAAACGGAGTCTTAGTGAACACCGGCGAGTCCTGCTGGATAGAAGAAGAACGTTGTAAGTGTCTTCCACAGCCTACTGTTCTTCTTCTATCCAGCAGGATCACAGGCTTAAAGTATGGTTTTTAATCTTGGAATTGTAAACTGCCTTGAGTTGTAAAGGAAATGCTGGGTATAGATTATTTTAGCAAGTAAATCAAATGCACTATTTATACCGAGTCTTTTCTTGATGACTCAAAAGCAGTTTACAATTCCAAGACCAAAAACAACAGAAGCCCTTAATCCCTCATCCCCAAGAAAATGCCTGCTGCTTAAACTCAATTAAAAGCCCTAGCACGTAAAATGGTCCCTCCTCAAGTATGCAGAGTCTAGATGTACACCAATGATACACATGCATGTTGTTTCAGATGTCATCCCAAATATATATCAGGGTCAGGGCCATAGCAACCCCTCCCCCCCAATTCCTCTCTTGGGATTTAAATTGCAGCACCAAGTAGATGTTATAGGGCAACCTTAAGTGGAGTTATACCCTTCTAAATCTATTGATTTTAATGCTTAGAATGTCACTGTTAAGGCTACTAAGAGAATGGAACCTCTAAGTACATTCATATCACAAGAATTACTAATGCACATACAGGCCTGCCTAATACTGAGTCAGACCAAGGATCCATCTGGCTCAGTGTTGTCTGCTCTGATCTCAGCTGAGAGACATCTTCCCCAGCACTGTGTGTGTTCTAAGTGCCTTCAAGTTTCTGCTGACTTATGGCAATACTATGAATTAATGACCTCCAAAATGTCCTATTTTTAACAGCCTTGCTCAGGTCTTGCAAACTGAAGGCCGTGGCCAGTGCGGTGTAGTGCCAGTTTGGGAGAACCGGGTTTGATTCCTCAACGTGCACCTGCTGATGTGACCTTGGGTCAGTCACAACCTCTGGCACAGCTGTTCCTGAAAGAGCAGTCTCTGTCAGAGTTCTCTCAGGGTGTCTGTTGTGGGGAGGGAAAGGGAAAGGAGTTTGTAAGCCGCTCTGAGACTCAAAAGTGAAGGGCGGGATACAAATTCAATCTCTTCTTCTTCTTCCTTGATTGAGTCAATCCACCTCGCGTTGGGTCTTCCTCTTTTTTCTGCTGCCTTCAACTTTTCCTAGCATTATTGTCTTTTCCAGGGTACGAAAACCTCCGTTTGGTCATTTTAGCTTCTCAGGAGAGTTCCCACCATTGGCTTCCTGAAATTCTTTATGCCAGGATTGAGTCTGAGCCCTTTTGCATACAAAGAATGTTTCACCTGAGCTACGGCCCCTTCCCTTGTAGAACTCTGGATGTGTATTGGAGGACAACCAGAAGGCTCATTGCTCAGGAAGCATATCAGAACAGAAGCACAGTGTGTAGGGAATGAAAAATCATGATTTTGCTAAATGGCTGGCTTTTCTGTTGCTGCTGGCTAAACATGCTTCTGCCTGCAGCTTCTTTTGTGATGCCAGCTCCAATACACAGCTGCATCAAACAGAGTGCCTGAAACTTGGCAAGAATTCGACATATCTCGCTCGCGCACTTGCCCACTATCACGCAGTAGCATTCTAAAATAGCAATGGCCCATTCACTCTCTGAAATAATGAAATGGAAATTATTTTCTTGCTGTTTTTCAGATAAACGAAATGTGCAGCTCTGTGGGGCAACCAACTGATTTTACTGCCCACCTACTTTTTGTGTTGCTAATGCACTTTTAAATGTGGCTGATTTTAGAAACAATGGAGGGAAATGACCTGTTCTATAACTAGAGTGCTTCATCCTGCAAAACTGTAGCAAGTCTTAGTGAAGCAATGCATGCTGAGGTTTAGCCTGCTCTGCAAAAGAAGTAGTCTCTTGATGCATTCACAAAAGATCACAGTGTGGTCCCGCTATTGTCTGGTTACAGCCTCATGAGTGCCATATGCAGTTGTTGACAAAGCTACAAGAAAGTGGGGATGCCAAGAACTTTGATGAGATTGTACACAAGTGGAGCCCCTGATCATATTGCTTTGATTTTGTTGTTCATGTCTGCTCAAACACTATATCGATGGTATCTAACTCCGGCCAAGTTATCCAGGATGTATCCCCAAGCGTTTCCTCTATTTTGGAAGAAATGTGGGAGCAAGGCCACTTTCTACCATAATTGGTGGGACTGCCCTCTCATTGCCAAATTTTGGGAACAAATCGTGCAACAAATAGAGAGATTAACAGGACATGCCTTACCTTTAGATCCAACGCTACTGCTCCTGCATCTATGGCCGTCAGATGGTACACTGGAAAAAATAAAGCAACTAATAAACGTGTCAATAATAGGAGCAAAGGTAACAATAGCCCAATAGTGGAAATATATCACTCCCCCTACAACCCAACAATGGCTGCACAAGATATGGGAATACTTTCTGTTAGAGAAATTCAATACGATTACTACCACAGACCCAGTTGAAAAAGAAACGTGGGTACTAATGGATAAATTTCTAGATTCTAGAAAAACTAGATGTAGATAAGCTGGAATGGGAATCCATAGCAGAGACAAAATTTAAGCTACTAGCTTTAGGTTAATGTACCAGGTGGTCAAAATTTACCTATAAAAAGTTACTAAGAACATTGGCAGTCCTTCAGGATCATGATTTAGCTTGTATAGCTGAAAATATTTCCTTTTCATGTAATTCTAAATACTACAAAGTTATACCAGTATCGGAGTATGCAACCTCCACCACAATGGTGGCATCTTAACAGTTGTGTTTGAGATGTTTACAAGGGTTGATTTCTGTATTATTTCCCAACTTATTAAAATTAAAAAAAAATGTCTGCTCAAACACCATGCTGTGTAGGTTTCCAGCTGTGCAGTAGTTGCTTATGCTGCAGCATCATGGCTTGGTCATGCCCTAAGAACATAAGAAGAGTCCTGGTGGATGAGACCTGTGGTCCATCTAGTGCAGCATCTTGTCTCACTCAGCATCCAAACAGTTCTTCTGTAGGCCTTGCCTTTATTCCTTGCAGGTATTGTGTTTACTAGTGAGAGACAGAATTTACAATGTTTTTATGGTCAGGACGTCATAAATTGCAACGCCAATGGGGTTATGGAAGAAGAGGCATGCACAAGCTGATCTGGATCTGAACGGCTCAGCAGCCATTAATGGACAGCAAGCTATACTGTCATGGTGAGGAACAGAGAGACACTAAAGGAGTGAATTTCAGCACAAGCTCTATTTTTTTCTTTGCATTATGTGCTTTTTATGTTGGGAGTCATGCTTCTGGAAGACAGGAACAGCACACTGAACATTGTTTCTTTGATCGCTACCCCTGAGAAGGACGTGCATCAAACCAACAAGAAACCGAACTCTTCTTCATAAAAGCAGTTGATGACTGAACCCTTCTCTGATCATCAACGTACAATTGCATATTCTTATTCAAGGTAAGGTGGCAGGGCCATCACTGTCTCCACCACTTTCTGCCACAGGCCATGAAGTGTTCTCTAATACTGGAGGATAAAAGGAAAAACATGGATAAAAGGGGAAGAGGAATTCACAGCAGGTTCTTCAACTACTACATGAGCCAGGCTTCTTCCTGGTGCCTCACTTTTACAAGAGATGGACATTCTAGCATACTGAATGCAGGGGAGGGGTGTTGATGTCAGTCTTCCCCATGTTTCATCTGGGCTGCTTGGCTGCAGGCTACTATTATTGTTGTTGTTAATTTTAAGGTGTTTCAGGAAGGTCAGAATGATGGTGGACACACTACCTCACTACCTTAAATAAGCATCTGGCAGAAATTCCATCTATAGAGCTGAAGAATGTCTGTGGCAGGAGAGGATAGTGCTAGAGTGGAAATAAAAGTGAGATAAGTCACAGGAGGGTGAAAAAGGCAGTGAAAGGATTGGTAGAAGACAGGAAATGTGAGAGAAAGCACGCGGGGAGGGGAACAAAAAAGGGGGGAAAAGGGACGAGATTCCCCCCCTCATGAGCCTCTCGGGTCCCCACTTGTATATCTGAGTTTAGGAAGAAGCAACATTGGCTCAGTCTGCCATAGTCAACATGTTAAGCATGCTTCAAAGGAATTATACTTGTGTATTGGTCTGATTTAGGCTGCGATCACACACTCCTTTAGATCCAACATAGATGAGAATGCCTGATAGATCTAAAGGGTGTGATCAGACAGCAACATCTGGGAAGCATCCTGCAGTTGTTGGCAACCCATGCTGCTCTGCCACAGAAGCAGAGTTAAAAGACACCAGGGAAAGTCCAGTGTTATCTGGATAAGGCAGGCCAAGGGCGGATTTTCCTCTGTCTGATCACCCAAGCATGCTCTCATGACATTGGGATGGTCTGATCAGGCCACCCCAACTCCGTGCCATGTCCCGCCCCTTCGCAGTATGCACATCATTGCATACTCCATAGGGGGCCCTTAGTGCAGAGATGCGATTCCTCATTTATGCGCAAGGGAAACAAATGGCAAAAAAAAACAATCCACCCACAGGTGTGTCTGATCACACAATGACAGGCTAAGCCTGCAGCTTCAAAGGGCTGTGTGATCTCACAACTGCATGCCAATTTCGTCTGGAGGAAATAGCCTCACTTCCCCTCTGCTTCAACTGGCGCATGTGACCACAGCCTTACTGTTTTTTATAACCCTATGCCATTTCAGGTGATTTTGTGCAGAGAGAAGGCCTGTCCATGAAAATTATATCAAGTAACAATGTAACTAAAGGGTTGCACTCATAACCTGGGTCTTCCTAGATGAAGTGAATGACACCTTCCCCCTCACCCATCTTCCATTTTGCAATTAGGACAGTGCGCCTAGCCTGGAATACCATCTTGAGTAAGACGTTTGGTACAGTGGTTAGGAGTGAAGACTCTAATCTGGGCGAACTGGGTTTGATTCCCTACTTCTCCACATGCAGCTGCTAGTGTGACCTTGGGTCAGTTACAAGTTCTCTCAGAGCTGTTCTTGAAAGAGCAGTTCTTGAAAGAGATCTCTCAGCCCCCCCATCTCACAGAGTGTCTGTTGTGGGGAGGGGGAGGGAAAGGAGATTGTAAACTGCTTTGAGAGACTCTTTCAGGTAGTGAAGTGTGGGGTATAAATCCAATTTATTCTTCTTCTTCTTCTTCCTTCTTCTCCTCCTCCTCCTCTCCTGCTAAGGCTGAAGAAAATTTAGTCTACATGAGAATACACAATCAAATAACATTTACATAATGGATACAATTTTAATACTTCTCGTAAAGCACAACCAAGCTTTCCTTGGTAACAAATTTTTCAGTTGAGTTACACACAAAACCCAGGTTATAATTATTGGGAGAAAGCTAATGTGATACTTAATTAATTCTACCAGGATCCCTCTACAACTCCCGAAATGAACAGAACAAAGCTTGATCCCTCATAGCCCTCTAAATAGGTGCGGTCAGAAATTTGGGTCAGGATTTGACCCAAACCCTGCTGATTTGTAAATATCAGGAATGATCTGAGTTAAAAAAAAAACCTATTCCCAAAATTCAGGAAGGTTGGAGACCTTTCAATTGAGCAATTATTCTGGTGTCTCACTATCTGGTTTCATTTTCCAGGGCAGCAGTAAAGAGATAGGACTCAGCAAATATGCGCCTGATAAAGATCTCATCAAACCAGGACAGTTCTCTCATCTTCCTATCAAACCACTCATTTTCCTTTGGTAAATTCCTTGAGGACTTTTATCACAGTTGAGCATGCGGGAAGGAGTGCATTTCCCATTAAAACCAATAGGAATCTATCTTCTAGTATGATTTATCATTTCTAAAACTTTTTATTTTAATTTTGATAATAAGATGAACAATGAACATTAAACAATAATCCATAAACAATAAAATGGAGCAGTAATAAATTACAATAACATTAGTTGAGATATTAAAATAAAGCTATAACTTTACATTTCTCAGGAATCTTTTGTTGCATTTGTACATCACTCTCTATATAGTTCAAAAATGAGAACCATTTTTCTAAAAATAATGATTGATATTTTGGGTTATCAGCACACTGTATTCAGTTATTCTTTCCATAATAAGGAATTCCCATAGTTTAATCTACTGTTGGCTTATTGACAGCAAGCCTTCACTTTTCCAATAACAAGCAAATATAGTCTTGGCTGCTACAAACATAGTAGAAATTAAATCCTTCCTCATTTTAAGAATATCAGTATCATCCCATAAGTTAAGTAGTCTTATTTTAGGATTTAGTGGGATATCTATGC
Organism: Gekko gecko; assembly: GCA_029375565.1. NCBI lineage: Eukaryota > Metazoa > Chordata > Lepidosauria > Squamata > Gekkonidae > Gekko > Gekko gecko. Next base: position 34,457,103 of record JAPDNY010000007.1, read on the forward strand.
CAGTAATAATTTTTATATTTTCCAGTATCTGTTTCCACAATTACAAAGAGCATGGCCACATCCCTTCCAACAGAGTGGATCTATGGTTGGGTTAATATGGTGCGATTTTGATGGAGTCATCATACACCATCTATTTAATAACTTTTAAAAACTGAGTCTTGCTATTAATGGCATTAATAGTTGCTATACTGGAAGACCATATTTTATTCCACTACTCATTAATAATAGTAATTTGAAGGTCTTTCTGCCATTTTGTTTCATTTGTTATCTTTAAATGAGATTTCAAAGACTCTGACTCACATTGAAATGAGATATAGTATATATCTTTTGCATACCTCTCATTCTTTAAAGAATTGCTGTGCCAAAAGGTGTGTGTGTAAAGGAGTTCTGCTCTTTAGTAATTCAAACACTACACCAAACCAAACCAGGTGTTTGTAGAATCTGTTAAATTTCAAACTTTTTGATTGGGCCAGACAGTTGTTTAAAAAAGTTTCATACTTTTCAGCCCAGGGATTGGTTTGCTAATTAACTTTTGCAGATATAATATGTGAATTGGTAACTCATGGTTCGTATCTGATTTTCCAAATTTTTCACCCATAAAATCATGAGCCAGTTATATCACCTGAAACTTCGCCAGTCTAGATTTAGGAATAAGAATCCATGTGTAGGGACCGTTAACTTCTATTTCAGTGAATCTGAGAAAGTGTGCATGCACACAAAAACTCATACCTTGAATAAAACTTTGTTGGTCTTAAAGGTGCCACGGGACTCGAACTTTGTTCTGACTCCTTACTTATCTGCTCCTCCTTCTGGCTCCATGTCAGGTATTCCAGGAGCTAAAGCTGCAACCCTAGCTGAGAGTAAGCCCCATTTAATAAACTGCTCAATAAAGATGCATAGGATTGCTCTGAAAATCTAATACAGGTGTTTTGGTAACTACATTTCCTATAGTTCACTGGATTCCCAAGGAAGATGAATCCAGTAACAAAATTTGTGACAGGGTTTGACCTTTCATGAGTCATTACTTACTTCTTCAGAGCAGTGATTCACGAAAGCTCATACCCAGCCACAAATTTCGTTCATCTTTAAGGTGCTACTGGACTCTTGCTTTTTTTTTTTTTACTGCTACAGACAGACTAACATGTTGATCTGGATTCCTAAAGAATGTGTATCAGTGAGATCTATCATGACACACTCTGTGAAAACTAGTTCCCAGAACATGTGACATCTGCCTGACTCCTTCTCTTTGTCTTCTGTCTCTCCATCTTCTTTAGATGTTAAGGGAGAAGGAGAAGAAGAGGAGGAGGATGAAATTGGATTTATACCTCACCCTTCACTACCCAAAGGAGTCTCAGAGTGGTTTACAATCTCCTTTCCCTTCTGCTCCCCACAACAGAGAGAGCTCTTTTGAGGACTGCTCTTTCCAGAACAGCTCTGAAAGAACTGTGACTGACCCAAGGTCACTCCAGCAGCTGCATGTGGAGGAGCAGGGAATCAAACCCAGTTCTCCCAGATTAGAGTCCACACTCCTAACCACTACACCAAACATCAGAAGTGATGAGAAACCTGGTATGTTGAGCCAGGTCCCTTGGTAAGTTGCAGAGTGCACTGGCTCAGCATGCAGCAGAGTTCTGTTGAACAACATGTGCTTGTAAGACAACAGAGTTACACAGGCTGAGTTCAGACTGGCAGTTTGCAGCGGGAGCTAGTCATGGCAAAAAAGTCCTGGAATAAACTGTTCTGGGTTTTTCCAGTCACACGGGGCCGACAGATGTGGGAGCATACTGGGAGGAGGTGTGCAGGAGCATTCAGACTGCTGGCCCGGAGGCGCAGCTGTAAATGGCTTTCTCCTCTATGTGTGTATGGGCGCATGGGTGCATCTGGCTGATTTGGGGTGGACCCCAATGCACCGGCACCGCATTGGGCAGTAGAGCAGAGCAGAGCCAATCCAATCGCTGCTGCCTTATGCACAGAAATACCCGGCGCACACTATAGAAGCAGGTTGCTCCCAGCTTTTCGGCTTCATGTTCACACTTCTGGGAAGTGGAATAATGCGGGAGAAAGGCACTCTCCGGGATTTGCTACCACTGTTGTCAGATATCTTTTTAACGTGGGAAGCAGAACAGCATGTGTTGCCTACGGGTGGGGAACATGAGGCAGATGTGCCTGTGTGAACGCCCCCTTTAATCCGCTTGGGAAACACAGCTGAAAAGTGGCTATAGCGGGGCAAATTGCCAGTCTGAACTCAGCCACAGAACCACTCATCAGTTTAAAAGAAAATACATACTTGATAGTGCAGTGTAAAGAAAGGGACAGATTCTGTTCTACCTAGCTAGTGATGGATGTAGATGCAGAGAAACATCCAGCATCCGTCATGCCAAAGAAGGAGAAACGTGTCCTCCCTCTTTGTATGTGTGCAGGAAAAGAACAAGGAGACAGAAGGAAGTTGTTTCCCTAAGGGTGTGTTCAGACGGATCTTTTGATCTGCCATAGGAACGACTCCCTTGCGGATCAAAAATGCACGACCAGACAGAAACATCTGGGAAATATTCCGGTCCCATAGGCATCCCGTTCTGCTGCGCCTCCAATCCTGATTTAAAAAGCAGCAGTTTCCATGTAGGGTTTTCGCTTACCCGCGCAACAACTGCAGACTTTCTTCCGTCTGGTCACTCCATTAGCGCGCGATGCTCCCGTCGGCTTGGTCTGACGTCAGACCGAGCCAACGGGGGTGCGATTTTAAAAAAATTGAAACCCCATGTGCGCTTTAACGAGGAAACGCATTCAGCGATAAGCGCTACGAGGAATGTAATATTCATGCTTATTTCTTTTAGGGACAAGATGTTACCGCGATGGGAGATGGAGGGGGGGAAGGACTGTTCTAACTTGCAAAATAGTCCCTCCATTGATCATGATGGCAATGGCAAGGGGGAGGACCGGGACTTTGCTGAAAACCCTCCGCGATCGCCTCAGTTCTCCAAGGAGGCGCAGCCTTGCCTATGCGAATGTACAAAACTTTTTTTAAAAAAATCCTCGGTGGATGCCGTGTAGACAAATCACGGTGGGAACAACGCGCGGTGAGGCTATTTCATGGGGGGGGCGTCTGGTCGTGCTAGGCTGGATTAAAAAATCGGGATAAAATTTTAGGAGGGCTCATGGCGCGATTGACTGGCCGTCTGAACGCAGCCTAAGAGTAGCAATCCATAGTTCAAAGGCTTAGTGCCTGCCCATCTATCTGTAACTCTTTGGTCACTTGCTTCTTGGAGGCTGAGGCACAGGGACATCCATCTGGTTCTTCCAACAAGAAGAATCTCCTTTCCTCCACTTTCCAGAAACTACATCGAATGTTAGGCAATGGTGGATACTCCACTTCCCAGAGTGCACTGGGCTCCACAGATACACAGCAGCCCCAGGGTTGAGGAGAAAGTGAAGGAGGTTCTTGCCTCTGGCCTGCCTCCATCCTCCTGCCCACCACAGCAGCAACAACAAATAAGTTGGAGACAGAAATAAGTGGAATGCTCTGAAGTTCATCTCTCTTTGAAGGGGAAACTCATAAGTGGCTTAAGGTCATTCTTGAAGCCAGAGGAGGACAAATTTCAGCAACATCAGTATCCCACAAGAGACATACCTTTGAAAAGAAGTCCAGAGTCTAACAAGATGTCAAGTGTACTACACATTCTCTCAGGTCATTAGAAAAAAATACTCCTGTTTCCAAAATACGTCATGTTTCATCTCTGCCTTCAATTATGTTATGTGTGTCTGATCCTAGTTTAATCTACAAACCTCACTTTGTAGTCTAATACCGTCTTGTCCCTGCCGCTTAATCCACCTCCCATAAAGCTCAGCAGAAAAAGTTGTATAAGAAAGAGTTCTACTTACTTCCTCCCTTGACCCCCTTTCTACATATCTTCTTTTTCTAAAATGATTTAAAAGTCAAGACTCAGAGCATTTCTTTTATTTGTTCCTTTTCAGATGTGGCTGTTTGATGCTGTTTCAGCCTCCATCTCAGTTACCTTTCTTCAGAAAAAAAATACCCAAAGGGTTTTTTTCATGGACCACCTTAACGATCTCTCTAACAAGGTCCCTCGTTAAGTTTAACAAAGAGGAGCTCAAGTTTACTAGCCAATTTGATGTCTGAGCTGAACTCCCTGTCCTCTTTTTCTCTGCTGCTTTCAGTGAGAAACTGAATGAGACTTGCCTCCTTAATGCCCATGAAAATTCCACATCTCTCTCTCTCTGTCAGTGGAAAAACCAATTGTCTGCACTGGAGAAGGGGACATAATGAGAATCTCCCCAGTCTCAGTTTGAGTAAAATAGTAGTCTCCAAAGAATGTGCTGCATTTGAGCCATAAAAGGTGCTTTTCTAAATGAACTTACTCAGGCAGCAATCCTAAGAACACTTTCCTAGATGTAAGGCTCATTGACGACACTGGGACTTCTGAGTCACCCTAATTAGCATTGTTTCCTCTGTGCCCAGATTTCTTGCCCATACACACTGAAGGAAGGTTGCCAGCCTCCAGGTGGGGGCTGGAGTTCTACCAGAATTCTAACATCTCCAGGCTACATAGATTGGTTCCCTTGGCGAAAATGGCAGCTTTGGAGTGTGGATGCTATGGCATCACATCCTTGCTGAGGTCCCATCCCTCCCCAAACTCCACCCTCCCTAGTCCCTACCTCCAAATCTCCAGGAATTTCCCAATCTGGAGTTGGCAACCCTGCACTGAAGCTAGTTTCGACAATCCACACATGGTACAATCCAGACGGAGCAAGCTGAAGGAAGCAATTTTTAGCACTTCGCTTTTCCACTGGCTACCTCCTGCATATTCCAAAAAGCTACTGCTGTAGATGGAAGAGAGGGACTCTAGAACACCATGTCATGCAGCATGGAGGGCAGTTGGCAGGAATCACATTCCCCCATTCTTGATCAAGTTCATCCAGCAGGGTCATTGCTTGTCATCCCAAGCAGGGATATAACCCTATTGTCTCCTCCCATGCTGCTGCTGTTGTGGTTTGTCTTGGACACATGGGGCAGCAGTACAGATCCAGGAGAAAATGAGAGCCAGTTTGATATAGTGATTAAGTGCACGGACTCTAATCTGGGAGAACCGGGTTTGATTCCCCACTCCTCCACTTGCACCTGCTGATGTGACCTTGGGTCAGTCACAAGCTCTGGCACAGCTGTCCTTGAAAAACAGCAGTTTGTGTTAGAGTTCTCTCAGCCCCACCTACCTCACAGGGTATCTTGTTGTGGAGAGGGGAACGGAAAGGAGTTTGTAAGCTGCTCTGAGACTCTGAGTGAAGGGCGGGGTATAAATCCAATCTCTTCTTCTTCTCTTCTGTGAGGTGCCATGAATAGCCAGGAGTGAGCTGAGCCCCTGCAATGAATTGGTTCCCTACTCATGGTGCCACCTCAGCCAGTCATTTGGTCAGCCCCGGGAGTGAACTCTGGACATTCAAAAAATGCCTGCCTAATTCCTCCCCCCCCCCCAAGTCTGCATGAGATACCATTCTGAAGGATAGCCTATCCCACAATACTGACATGGGAAAGAGCAAGGTGCCATTCATACAAGCATAGTTGCCTAACTAATGGGGGGGATCTCATCTGCCAGCCCACAGGGTTTTCGTGGTGGCTCTGAACACATTAAGACATTCTAATCTAAAATGAAAATAAAGATCCAACAAACTCAGCCAGTAACTAGAAGGAAGCAGAAGTTAGGGCCATAATTAGGGTGACACAACAGAAGGTGGCCCTTACTATTATTGGAATGTGCAAGGTCTATCGTGCATAGATAAAGAAAATGACAAGAACATCCTGCAGGGGACAGCAGAGGGGACAACTAGTTAGTATAGTGAGATTAGGGACTTCCTAATATTTTCAGATAGTCTCCTTCCTGTCTCCTGATTGGCTCAGTTAAGGCTCTTTCCACCGCCTGCTGAGAACAGTTTGTTACTGACTCTCCTCCTAGCTAGTTAGACAGTTAGACTCCTTTTTCTCTCTCCTCTTTCTTACAAAGTTTGCTCTCTTCTTAATTCTTTAAACAGCTTGTGTCCCACTTTACTGCATATCTACACTCTGCTAACAACTATGACATAGTTATACAGCCCTTCACTTCTGCTTGCATTTCCCATGATGCACTGCTGCTGGGTCCCTTGCTCAGTAGACAACAGTCATAATCATGTTCAAGGTAAGGCAATATGGGTGTTCTGTGTATACCTTCCCCCCCCCAATTGTCTCATGCATTATCTTTCTCTGAAGAGTTCAAGTCAACATACTCGGTGCTTCTGGCCTCTTCATAACAACTCTTTGCAAAAGGTTATGTTGAGAGATGGTGACAGGAGAAAGATCAGGGTAAGGATCTCCTCAGTCACCACACTGATGCTCATATTCTTTGGAACTGACTTGTAGTACCCAGGGCTGGCATTGCACTATAGGGAATCCATTCACCCATCCTTGGATGCCTCTGAGTAAAAATACAAGGCACATCAAATGTTTTTAATCAACAAAAAAACTGGGTACACATGGAGAAACAAAAGAGACTACTAAAGCAACAGGAGGGTAAGTTCTCTGTGACTTACTGCAAATATGAGGTAGTGTAAATAATCAGGAAGTGGGTGGCAGGAGCCCTGCATGTCGCTTTCAATCACATCAAACTAAACAGCAGTGGCTCAGTTCATGGGCAAAATAATTCACCACCTGTTTTGCTCCTGAGTATTTGCATACAGCCAATTTGACTGTCCTTGGTTCCCCACCCCCGTACCCTGGGGGGAGGGAGAAATGTGATGGATGTTTTACATTGCAGTCATTTGTATATGAAAATGAAGTACTGTTTCTTCAGAAGAGCGCTGATCAAGGACAGCGGCTAGATCCCAATCCATATTTGGTGACGCTTTATAAATCAGAGAGAAAGTTGGCACCATGGCCCACTCCAATGTCAATATTTATTTATTTATTTAGGAATGGTATCTGAGTATTTTGGGATTTGGAGGGCGAATGAAGCAAACATTCCAGACCATATCCCATGAGTCTTTGCTGTCATGTCTCCACACAGGTGTTTTTTTCCAATTCCACCCTGTCCTCCTCCCCTCACTCTAACCAGACCATACTGCTTGAGCAAAACTGGTGCCTACCATTGTGATATGGTGGGCAGAACAAGGAAACACAGTGGTTAAGAGTTAGGTGGGAAGGAACCCTAAAAGTAGCTCTAGGATCCAGTGGGGTTAAGTAAAAGGCACCCTGTCTTCAAAAATTGTTTCTTTATTTGGCATTTCCCCAAATTCTGGGTTTTTTTCTGCCTCTCTTGGAATGTGAAATCATGACAAAGAGCTATAATTCTAGGAGGAATTATTAAATACATGATAGCATTCCAGCACATGACAAATGTCACTCTGACTGTACTACATTCCATCCAAACAAATAGCCCAAGACACTTATTTCTCTGTCTCGCATATAATTTCCAGAAGGGAGGATATATCTTTGTAGGGGTTTTGTATATTTTCTTTTCTTTTGAGGTGAGGGAAAAACTGTCTGCTTCAGACAGAAATCTTTGAAAGCAGAACAGAATTTAAAATTGTGCTTGGTCTTGGGATGGAAAAGATCCTTCTTAAGGTTTTTTTTTTGCTCTTTTTTTTAATACATCTGCTCATGTGATACATGCTGTTGTTAATGACCAGAGCTCCACAGTCTCTGTCCCACAGTCTCAGAGCAATTTTCGATATCTAAACAATACAATGGATGAAAGTAAAGGACGACACAATATAGCTGGCTTGTTCATATATGAGGAACCAGTAAACTGAGCTGTATTGGTAATAAGAGACGATATTTCTACAGCAGTTATTAAACAGTGGAACAAATTATAAAGGGATTGGCAGATGCTCCTTCAAGTGCAGTGTGTAATTTGAGTCTAGATGCCATCCATGGATGTACCATAGCACACTGAAACACTATATTTTGTATATGATTTTTAAAAATATATACCCTGCTTTTTTCCACATTTGGGACCCAAAGCATCGTATCAAATTGTTATCCCCTTCCGCCAGGCATATGGTTGGTGATAGTGATGGTCTGAAGAACACTGACCTCCTTCCTTGCAGTTCTGCTCCTCTCTTTCCTGTCATCTCCTGATTGTTACCACCTGTAATGTATTGGTTTTTACTATGTGCCAATACTGATTAATTGTTTCTTTTAATGTTGTAAAGCTACATTTTTAATTATTTATTATGATGTAACCCACCCTGAGCCCTGCTGTGCAGGGAAGGGTAGGCTTGAAATCAAAAGCATAAATAAATATGCTTAAAATAGATTTTATTAAAATAGATTTTAAACTGCCCTCCCCCAAAGGATAGGGCTCAGGGCGGTGTACAACAGTATTGTATAATGCATCATAAAAAGCCAATTAAAACCAACAAAACAACAAATAGCCTAACAGATGGCACTAAAAATTCTAATGGGGTCACTGCCTCAAGAGGAGACAGGGGGTGGGGAGTGCTGAAAGGATGGAACCATTGCTGTCCTCAGTCAAACGCGTGGTGGAACATCTCTGCCTTACAAGCCCTACGGGACTGCAGTAAGTTCCAGATGACATGGATGTTATTCAGCAGAGAGTTCCACCAAGTTGGAGCCATACTCACCACAATCCAAAGGTGGGTAGGTGACTGGCAGAGGAAGGATTTGAACCCTATAGTTTAAGCCAGCCATAGTAGTTCATGTGTGCCATAAGTCATGCCAGCTCATTATATAAGACTGATAGGCTTCTATGGTACAAGAAATACATTCCAGGTCAAGTGTCCTGTATCATCTATTTGGGTAAAAACACTTGTTTTAACTTGAGTTACACAACCACTGGGCATGTAACATCATTAATTTTTCAGCCTTGATGGCACTGTGGATTTGTGAAAGATCATGTTAGTAAATTGTTCGTTATGAGCAGAATAAATTGAGGATGAACAAAAGGAAAATACTTCTTTACTCAACAAGTTATTAAAATGTGGAATTTACTGCCAGAAGATACAGTGATGGCCACAAGCACAGGTAACTTTAAAAGAGGATTAGACAAATTCATGGAAGGTAGGTCTATCAGCAGCTAGCAGCCATGGTGTTTAAAGGGAACCTTCATAAGCAGAGGTTTCTGAATATCCATGCCAGGAGGCAACATCAGGGGAAGGGTTTGGCCTGTATGCCTTGATGTTGGCCTTCCAGACTAAATGGCTGGCCAAGGTGCTAGGCAGGATACTGGACTGGATGGATCACTGGTCTAATCTAGCAGGGTTATTCTAATGTTCTTATGCTATGCTGAACAGTGTCATATGACAGCTAGAAACCTTGTTTCTACAATATGACTCAAGCCCGCACTTGACGGGAGCAGTGGCGTAGGCAGTAAGAACGCCTGCAAAAGTAACATCAACAAACAGCCATTACGGCTGTTCGAAACCCACCGCGGCCGGGGTGAGCTCCCGGCCCATGTCCCAGCTCCCGTCCACCCAGCGGTTCGAAAGCATCATAAATGCAAGTAGATAAAAGTGGGTATCTGCCCTAGGTGGCAGGGGGCACCCCCCTCCTCCTTGTGACGCAGAGGTTTCAGTGGCGGCAGCGGCGGTGGTGATGGCGGCGAGTAGTTCCTGGTGACCTGGTGGAGCAATGTTGGAGGCGGAGTCCAGAGAAGTGGGGGCCTGGAGAGCATGGCGACGTGTGGTGCAGCACGGCAGAACCACCTGTGGACAGTAGCCGGAACTGCAGCCAACACAGAGCCATGCACCGGGACGAGACCTGCCAGAGGAAGCTGCCCGGAAGATCGGCTCCAGAAGGGCGCCAGGATGCCAATATCTGAAGCCGTGGAAGGAAGCCGGATGACAACTAGCCTGGGGTGCTGGTAGGCAGTCACCACCCTGTAGACTATGTGGCCCTAGTTAGGTTAAAATTGGTTGGTTAGAACCGCTATGTAAACCGCCCAGAGACCCTCCGGGGTTAGGGTGGTATATAAGCCAAAAGTATAAATATATAAATAATAAATAAATAATTTTGTCTGGCCAATTTGTGGGTAGTTAAAGTCACCCAGTATCACAACTTTTTCCACTGTAGTCATCTCCTTTATTTCTCTCCCTATCTTGAGATCTGTCTAATGATTTTGAACAGGGGGACAATAGCAGGGGGATTACTTTTATGTAATCCTTAGGGCCCAGTATATCCACCCATAGTAATTCTGTGGGGAAGGTTATTCCTCTAATGTAATCTAGTTTGTTTGAGTCTATGCCCTTTTTGATATACAGAGTAACACCCCCCAAAAAACCTCCCACCTCTAGCCTCTACTTATTTAACAGAGATTTAATTAAAATTCAGTAAACTATCGAATACGTTTATACAATGGTGTTTACTGTATACTCCACAACTGATACATCTATAAAGAGAAAGAATTCATTCCAGTGTCAAATGGAGCATTTTAAAAATGAGCGCGTCAGCTGTAATATTATTCTCATCTTCAGCTGACCAAATTTATCCTGGTGTCACTAAAACATAATCAGTGGAAATTGTATCAGAGATTATTTTTGCTTATCCAATTTAATTTTTGTCATTGCGGTGTACATAGTGGGGTTCCTGGGGAGGCTTTTTTTTTTTTTTTTGCTGGTATTTATCTAAAAAAAAATCTAAGAACATTGATAAATAATTAAGCAGTCAAAAAAGCTCTTGTAACAACAGAGGAAAGAACATTAAGTTGGCAAGAATGTTATTTCACATCTCAGTTTACAGGATAAGCTCATCATTAACTTTCTCAGTGTTCATGAAGACAAAGGCAGGGTAGGAAGATTTTAATAAATAAATAAACAAGGTGATAATGCAAAATTTAACCAGCATGTTCAACTATTATTTTATTTTTCCTTTCATCAGACACAAGTATGTTGAACAATAAGATGTAAAAAGCTTCAAGTAATGGCTGTTAAACATTATTGTGGAATTCAGGGGGCTCCGTGCTCATGCCCAGAAGCTCCCTTGTCCATCACATCCTTTCCCATTCTGTTTGGGCTTGCAGAGCCTCGGAATTGGAGAGAGGAGGGGATTTGCAGCACCTAGGTCTGGTTCTTCCTCTTCGCGGGTCCTCTCTTATGCAGCCTGAAAAGAGAACTCAGCTGTCTCCTCCCTGGCCTGCTTCTAAGTTCCTTTTGAAGCTACTGAAGCATGCTGCACATACTCAGCGAATTCCCCTGAAGTCTCATGAAAACTAGCAAAGGGACTCTTGAGCTGCACCTGCAGCCTCTTTCTCCTTCTCATTGCCCTGCCTAAATTGCTAGCAGCTGTTGGAAGTGATTGAAGTGGAGCCTTAAAAGGCCCATAGGGCATTACTGCAATTGCAGCATTGCTTCTCCTTGCTGCTGTTGTCCTAGTTGGCTTGGCAGTTGACGCGTGTGGTTGAGTTGGGACCTTAAAGGGCTCATTCTGGGTTACTGCTGTACACTGTTCTCCATGTTGCCACTGTCTTGGTGGACCTTCCTGTTGCCAGTTCAGTGGTTCTCAAGTGGGCATTCTGTGACTCCTGGGTAATTCCAGGGGTGGCTCTGGCAATAGTGCTGTGTGTGCTCCTGGACAGTTATTTAGGGCATTTTTATTCCACCTGTTTCTAACAAAAGATTCAAGGTAGTGGATTTTTGGTATAAGATGGCACTTTGGTTTTCAATGCATATCTGTGGAGTGGTGTCCAGAACATGCCTGGTGGATTAGTCTAGGCGGAGACTGGTTGAAGTTCTGGTGGAATGACTGAGGGCTTCCTTCCCATGGGTTCATCTACTGGAAATGTTGATAAATCTCAGATGTGCTTCTGATCTGATTGGCAATTTGAACTTTGCCTTATATCTGATTGGTTCATGCTCGACTGCCAAGAGTGTCAACAAAATGGTATTAGCAATGGTATAAAAGGAATGTCTCTATTAATATTTATAGTGCACTTTTCTCAATGAAACTCAAGGCAGATTACAAATATGATAAAATGATTCAAACAGATATCAGGCAGGTAGCGATTATGATAAAAACAATTCAACAGATTGTAAAGATTTCTGATTAACAAGACAATCCAGCAGGGTTAAGATTGAAGAACAGGAAAACAATACAAGCAACCAAAACTGACAGACAGAAAGTTAGATGGACAGACAGATAGATTTAACTGGAGGAGTATGGAAGAAAAATGGAAGAAGGGTATCAAAAAAGTCATTAATCATCAGAAGCTTTTATATTTTACATTTGTTGAGGACACAATTATAATATACAATATATATATACTAGGAATAAGGCCCATTGTGGAAATAAATACAACGAGCTCTAGAAAGAGGCTCTGGGAGAGTGCCCCTGCTTTGGGCACTCAGTGACAATTTGCTGTGGCAATCTCAGCAGGGTATAATGACAGAGTCCACCATTTTCTCCAGAGGAACTGATCTTTGCTACCTGAAGGGCAGTAGTAATTTTGAGTGATCTCCAGCCCACCCCCAAGATTGGTAACAGTGGTTCCCCAGGTGGGAGTGGCTGGTTTGGAGGGTGGAGTCTATGGCATCGTACCTGTTTGAGGTGCCACCCCTCCTCAACACTCACCCTCTCCAGGCTCCATCCCTCAAATCTCCAGGAATTGCCCACCTGGAGTTGGCAACCCGATCAGGACTGGGCCCAATGAGTTTTCTCCCAAAGGCCAACATAGGTGTGGAAAGGGCCTTTTACTGACAGAGGAGAAAGTACAGGTGCCAACTCTGATTAGGGAAATATCTGGAGATTTGCGGGGGGTGGATCCTGTGGAGGGCAGCATTTGGGGTGTGTGTGGAAGGACTCAGCAGGGTATAATGCCATAGAGTCTACCCTCGAAAGCAACCATTTTCTCCCGGGGAACTGATCTCTGTCATCTGGAGGTCAATTGTAACAGTGGGAGATCTCCAGGTCCCACCTGGAGATTGGCAACCCTAGGGGAAAGTCAGCTGCACAGCGGGGAGTTGAAGAAAATGGTTTGATGGTCGCTGGCCCATCTCGTTAGCCAACCAGCCATGCTGAAGCTAAGCAGGAGAAAGAGCCTTTTTCCATTTATTCTGAAAGAAAAGTGGCCACTGGGGAGGGGGTTATGGGTGGGGGAGGGGGTTATGCTGAAAGTCCTTTGTTTTTTTACTCACAGAACCAAGCTTGGCTGCCTACCAACAGCCACTGAGGAGACAGTCCCTCACAGGAGTCAAGAGAACTGTCTTCCTCAGGAGAGAGAGCTGTCTGCCAGGGGGAGTGGGTGGGGAAGAGGAGTAGACCCAGCACCCGGCCAATGGCACGTGAGTACTCTTGAGTGGCAGCTGATGGGCCAATGACTGAGGGAGGACATTTTACAGCCAATGGGAGTGCATGGATGTTGGGCGAAATGCTCTCTAGGGGTGAAGCACTTCGCCACAGGTATAATTACTTTGGGATCTTTCGGTCTATGTTTACGGGGAATGGGCTGCCGCGGGAACTTCCCAGTAAAGAAGCGAGAAACAAGGCTTCAGAATAATGTTTTGTTTACTCAATAGCAGTCTCAACCAGCAAATACAATTCACACACACATACATTCAAGATCTAGGGAAATACAGATAGATTAAGCACAGTTGCATGAGCAGGTTATCGTTGGTTTCGTTGAGGGCAATATTTACCTCCAAGGCGCGGCTCCTAAAGTCTTCCAGCGAGTGGGGTTAGGTAGGGTAGGAAGTATGGAAGAAGGGACACGCGGTATAGACCAGCTAACAGCACGTGTATAATTCCAGCGGCCGACTGGAACGAAGCAAGGCAAGGGTTCGGGTACAGGATGGGGGCATAAGAGGGTAAAAGCAGACAGACAGAGGTCGTGGTTTCAGCAGCAGCAAGGTGGGGGTGTAGCAGAGCGAGACGAAGCAGCCCAGAGATCGCGTTTTTATAGCGTCTTGGGTGCTGGGCGGAGAAGGCCAGGCGGTGTACACCTACTGACCCTCCCAGCTGGCTGTGTCAGTGTCAATTTCAAATCTTATTGGCTACGCTGTCCGTTGGATACCTGAGGGCTGGGCAGAGGAGGCTGGCTGGCAGGCAGATGGTGTCTCCAGGTAGCTGATGGCCCTGGCATTGTTGTGTGTATGGCTCTCCTATTGTCTGGGGTGGGGAAGGCACTTAATCCCTTCATGCAAACGACTTGCAGAGGGAAAGTCCTTTGTCTGCTGTATGGCCCGTAATCCGTGTATGTGACATGCGGCAGGTATGCAATGGAGTCCCTCAGAGTAAAAAGACAGCTTTTTCCTTCCTTCTGGGCTTCTCCCTTGGCATCCATTTTACAGTCTAACAAGCACACAGGCCATGTGGCAACAGCAAACAGTCCATAGCAAAGCCCCATAATGGCGTCGGGGCTAACATGGAATCTTGCGAAACCAAAAGATAATTATTATAAGGAGAGATAATATATAGATCAAGAGTGTGTATCTATTTATTATTTATTATTTGTATCTATATCCAGCCCATCCCATGAACAGTCTCAGGGCAGGTAACATCATTATAATAAATACAATTACAGTTTAAAGACACAATATAAACATTAAAATTGATGGGTACAACTCAAGACAAAAATCAGCTGTCTATAAAGATTCTGGCCCAGTAGTGCAGGTGATACCAAGGCCAGTTGTAAGTAGGTGGGTGGGTGAGTGACAGCAACCTCAGGGAGGCCATATGTGGGTCCCCGCTGCCTCAACCAAAGGCCTGGCAGGCCTTGCAGAATTTAAGAAGATCCTGCAGGGCACTGATCTCAATGAGGAGCATGTTCCACCAGGCTGGGGCCAGGACAGAAAAAGCCCTGACCCTGATTGAGGCAAGATGGACATCCCTTGGGCCAGGGACCACCAGGAGGTGTTGATCCTTAGAGCATAATGCTCTTCAAGGAATATTTGGGAAGAGGGAGTCCCACAGATATGATGGTCCCAGGATATCTTCTCAGCTCAATTACATAAATATCTCAGAATATCAGTATGCTTTTTTTTTTAGCATACCAATTTTTAAACAATATGATGTAATAATTTTGGAGTAGCATTTATCATTCTTTTTCTGATAAAAGGAAAATCCTACATATTGAGTTTAAACTTTTTTGATAAACTAGATATATTACATTAATAAATCACTAGAAAGAATATTTTATATTAATAATGACTATAATTTATCCCGAACTCTGTAATTATTGGGGGGGCAACTTTTTATTTCAGATAATACAGACTTATCATCAGTTATTAACCTTTACCATAATATGAGTAATATTTATTTATTTAAGCTTCTGTCCCGCCCTATCCCACAAGTGGACTCAGGGTGGCTCACAACATATAAAATGGGAATAAACATAAAATCAAAGCCAAATTTAAAACAATCAGAACAAGATGGCAAGTAAGACAAACACAAGAACTCCAGAGCAGTCAATACTGCCTCCAGCAGGATGTTAGTCAGATAATAAATTACTGTAGGCAGGGGAGGCTGAGATGGTTGAATGTCCACCACCTCAGCCAAAGGCCTGGCAGAACAGCTCCATTTCATAGGCCCTGCAGAACTGTAACGTGTCCTGATCTCAAATGAGAGTGTGTTCCACCAGAACAGGGCAGAAAAGGCCCTGGCCCTGGTTTCAGGCCAGGGACTACCAATAGATGCTGATCGGAAGAGCGCTAGGCTCTTCGGGGCACATATGGGGAGAGACAGTCCCGTAGGTATTCTGATCCTAGGCTGCATAGCGTTTTAAAGGTCAATACTATAATCTTGAACTGGAACTGGTACCCAGTTGGCAGCCAGTGCAGTTGGCTTAGCACAGGCTGAATGTGTGCCTGCACAGACATCACCATCGGCAGATGTGTCACCATATTCTACACTAGCTGTAGTTTCCAGGTCACGTTCAAGGGCAGCCCCATGTAGAGTGAGTTATAGTAATCCAGCCTGGGAGTCCTGGGAGATGAGATAGGGAACTTGTTGCCTGACCTGCCAAAGGTGATAAAACAGTGGCAACAGTGGTGACCTGGGCTTCCATCAAAAGTTAGGCATCCAGGATCACCCCAAGGCTCCTCACCCTTGATGCCAGCATCAGCAGTGCCCCACCAAGCATTTGGACCCAGATTCCCAATTCCAAGTCTCCAAGACAGGACTTCTGTCTTTGTTGGATTTAATCTCAGGCAGCTGTGCTATAACCATCCAGTCATGGCTTCTAATGCTCTGTCCAGAGTATCTGGGGCAGAGTTCAGCCAGCCATTCATCAACTGGTAAAGCTGGGTGTCATCAGAGTACTGATGGCAATGCAGCCCAAACTCCCAGACCAACTGGGCAAGGGGGCATATATAGATGTTAAACAACATGGGAGAGAGGATTTCCCCCTGTGGCACTCCGCATTCCAGTGGGTATCATGGAGACATCCTCTTCCTGAGTGCCACCTTCTGTCCCTGACCATGGAAAAAGGAGGAAAGCCATTGCAAAGCAGTCCCTGTATGCCTATGCTGGCAAGTCAGAAGATCGTAGTCAACCATGTTGAACACTGCTTTCAAGTCCAAAAGTAACAGCAGTACCAACCTGCCTTGGTCTAGGTGTCTCCAAAGGTCATTTGTGAGGGCAACCAGTGTGGTCCTCATCCCATGGCCAGGGCAGAAACCAGATGGGAATGGATCCAGGATGGAGGCATCATCCAAGAAGACCTGGAGCTACTCAGCCACTGCTCTCTCAACCACCTTACCCAGAAACAGAAGATTCGAAACCAGGGTTTCCATTTCTGCTGAAATTCTTTAATTGGTCTTTTATTTACCTGATTCATTTTATTTACCTTATTTACTTGATTCGTTAACTTTGCCATTACAGCATATTCAGCTAATTTATCACACCAGGCTTCTTTTGTCGGGCAATGTTCTGTTTTCCAAATATATGCTCTTGCCGCAGTTGCAACCAAAAACTCTTTAAGGCAACAAACTATTGAAAGTTTTGCATACCGTATTGAAGAGACAGTTACAAAAGTAGAATACAATGAACTGTGGTAAAAGGGTGTGCTATAATGCTATCTTTTATAAAATTAACCTCCTGAGCTGATCCATTATGTTGAGATAAGTCAGGGCTATTTTGGGGCAGGAATGCACAGGAACGGAGTTTGGCTGGCTCCCAAGTTGGCCACTCCCAGCAATAACTCATTAGCATAACAGGCCACACCCAACAGCAGAAAATCATTAGGACTGGCTACATTAGGGGTGTATGGCCTAACATATAAAGGAATTCCTGCTTCAAAAAAGCCCTGGGTTTTGACAACAAACAAGGTAAATAGAATAAGAAGGAAAAGGTGGGTGTGGCTGGATGACCACACTTCTCGTAACATGGGGGTGTGGCCTAATATGCTAATGAGCTGTGCTGTCAGGGTGTGGCCTAATATGCTAATGAGTTTCTGCTGTTGGGTGTGGGCTATTATGCTAATGAGTTCCTGCTGGGCTTTTTCTACAAAAAAGCCCTGTGAGATAGGCTTTTGAATACTGGGTCTATCCAGAGCTACAAAATCCCCATCCCAAGGTGTGGGGGGGAGTTTTTCTTCACCCCTCTTAAACTGAGGCTGGCTCACCCTCTCCCATCCATGGGCTCTGATTGATTGACAAGCACTTGGACTTCTTTGAAGCTAGAATCACAATGATTGGTTCAGAGCCCTGGAGGAGAGGTGGGACTTTTGGGTATGATTGCCACACTCCTACATACAATTTCTTCAGTGTTTTGATAAATATATATAGTTAGATAGTGACTCTACCATTTTATTGTATTACACTGGGCTGACAATAGAATTGTTTGTGTTAAACCTTGTAAGTCTCCCCTCATTTCAAATGTTAATAATGTTTTCCTTTGTTTTGCCAAAATGGTAATATTCATTGTCAGTTTAAGCAAACTAAAAAGACTTTTATAATATTCTTTCTGATTATTATTTCAGATCCAAGGTTCTTCTGTATTGCTCCCAGAGAATTATACAAAATAAGGGGAAATTTGTCTAGGGCTGTTTTCACAGCTCATACCTTACACTTGGGAGATAAACACTATTAGCCAAAAAAAAACCCCACTCTTATCCCTAGGGAGGAATTAGAAGGACTGCCATGTATTCTAAACTGGGAGGGAAATACAGTTAAGAATTTATATGCTGTATATGAGGTAATTCCAGAAGCTTTGCTGCGATAGCCAGGTCCATAACAGATATGATGGAAATAATGGATCTCTATTTATCTGATTTTGCTAATTGACTCCGGGCTGCCCATGGTGTTATCAGTGTTTTATTAGAAAAAATACATGTCCCTTTATCCTTAGAAATGCTCTGAAAGTGCAGGAAGCCTGGTTTCAGCTGACAAAAACAACCAAGCTCTGACAGTTTTAAATCCCTTCTCTGCATCTGTTGCGATTCAATACAAATTACAGCCACACAGAGACACCATTTACTCACAGAGAACCATCCTCTTCATCATGTGTCTGTGCCCTCACTGATAGCATGAGTCAATTGGCACCTTAATAACTTACAGGAAACATACTTTGCCTTTTTTTTAAGTGTAGATATATTCTTGGTTGTCACTAGATAGTTTTGCCTTCCAACACAAGGACCTTTAATGTGTTTGATGGAGCAGTGACTCACATTTGAGACTGTCCTGTTATCAGACTTACACTCCTGGGAAAAGCAAACTTGAAAAGTTTCATAGTGAGTCATGCACACGTACTAAAAATGCAATTTAGCTACTATACACAGTTATAATAATTGGGATGGTATTGACTCATGTGTCGTGTTTGCTTGATTCAGATGTCACAAATACTTTAGTAGTCCAGCCTGGCTGTATAGAAGTAAAGCAGGAAGTTTCCTTGGGGACCTGAAAAAGTGGGGTACACATTTATATCCATTAAATTTTATATCCAGTCTCCAATCTATACCTCAGACGCATACGTTTTCTCCTGTCACACCCAAATTTCGTGTCCATAGTTTGCTGTGATGTCTGATTGGATAAGCCCTGATGAGCTGTAGTCAGGAATGGCCTTCAAACTGTGAGCTGAAAACTTGGGTCTACAGTGGGTTTGAAAACTGTGGAGGCAACCCCAGATAGTTAGCAGCATTTATTACAGTTTCCTCAGTTCTGATGACATGGCAAAGTATGGCTATCAAAACCCCATGGTAGAGGGGACCTACAAGAATGAAGGAAGAAGAAAAGAGAAAGCTTGCAGGTCCGTGGTATGTTCCAAATCCCGAAGTGCTTGAGCCTGGGCTGGATCCCATGATGCCTGATGTAAGCCATGAAAACAGATTCTAACCTGTACACTGCCACTGCACTAAGCAATAATTGAGGCCTTCCTCAAGCCTAAGGAAACCCCCTCCAACTTAAATGACAGTTCTGTTGGAGGAAGAGGCAGTTAAGTTGGAGAAAGGCTCCTTGTCTGAAGGAACTTCTTTCAGACTGAAGAGCTTGACTGGCTGGGCCCAATGTGCAGCCTGATATATGATACTACCCCTGTCTCTGTGTACATGGGGAATGATCACAAGGGTCCCATCCATTAAAAATTAAACCCTTGATTCTTTCCTACACCATTTTCTGTTTGCTTGCACCATTTTTCCATTTGTAAAACATACAGATGTTCTGTTACTGATTTTTTATGGTTGTTTCAGCTGTTTTCTTCACTGTTCAGCAGGCTCTAATCTGGGAGAACCAGGTTTGATTCCCCACTCCTCCACATGCACCTGCTGATGTGACCTTGGGTCAGTCACAAGCTCTGGCACAGCTGTCCTTGAAAAACAGCAGTTTGTGTTAGAGTTCTCTCGGCCCCACCTACCTCACAGGGTGTCTATTGTGGGGAAGGGAAGGGAAAGGAGTTTGTAAGCCACTCTGAGACTCCTTTGGGTAGTGAAGGATGGGGAATAAATCCAGTCTCCTCCTGCTCTTCCCTTCTTCTTCTTTTTCTTCTTCCTCTTCTGACAATTAGATCAGACACAGATCATATAGATCATTCATAAATATGTGCTGTGTTTTAATAAAATTCTTTCATTTAAAATTCATCTAAACAGTTCTTAGCAAAGCTGATGGCTGCTGATTGGCTTGCGCATGCTCAGTTTTGCATGAACCCAATGCAAATCTGTTCAGCAGGCATTTGTGGCCGTTACAGGTTAGAGGATACGCTCATATCAGACTGATGCTTTTGAATATACTAAGTTAGATTGTCAAACACATTTGTGATGAAATTGACAGCATTCCTATTATACAAATAAATATATTGATTGCATATAAAACCTGTGTAATGTGCAATCCAAATAAATCTACAAAATCTACAGCAAAAGCTGAAGAACTAAACATAAATTGATATGTAATAAATTAATCAGGAGCATTGGCTCACCATTCTTATCACTCAAACAGACCAGAATCCTTAGCTTTATAGTTCTGTCTATAAAATGTGTGTGTCCCCACCCCTGATCTGGATGGCCTGGGCTAGCCTGCTTCTACCAGATCTCAGAAGCTAAACAGGGTCAGCCCTGGTTAGTATTTGGATGGGAAACCACCAAGGGCGACAGCACAGTGGAAGGCAATGACAAACCACTCCTGAAAGTCTTTAGCCTTGAAAATCCTACAGGCTCACTCTAAGTTGGCTGCACCTTGACAGGGCTGTCTCTGGCTCACAGCACTGTGGAAGCTTCTCTGCTTGGCTCACTCATGGACCACTTAAATGACCCAGTCTGCTCCTGACTGGCTGTTCTCCCCTGTTCTTGCTGCAGATCTCATGAAAGCCTGCCATCCTCTTGAAAGACCCGTGCCTGTGCTAGATTGCTTTACCATACAACCACAACTTTCCATGAGAGATTTTTGCAAATTCTTTCATTTATGTTAGAAATGAAGGAAAGATGAGGGATGAAACCTCAGGGGCTCAGTTTCTCTGCATCAGGAAATCACACTGGTTCTAAAAGATATAATCCTACCTAAGTCAGTATGTTTCTTACAATTTGCAGTCCCCCTGCTGATATGGAACTCACAAGCAAATGATAGGAAAACCATAAAAGAGTGAGTCTTACGTTGTATGCACTTTTAATGGGCAATTGCATCACAAGGAATTTAATCCCCTGAATTATTTAAACAGCTTTGTGTTTTTCCTCATATGGTAACCTTCCTTCACTTTTTAAGCTCCATCAAATAGTTCTTTGGAGGAGAAGACAGTGTGTGTGTTTGCTTTTATGACTCATTAAAAATCTCTCTGACAATCTCATTATGGTATTATAGACTCTCCTGTAAAGCACTAATAAGCACATTCATTCTGTTTTAAATCTGAGCAACTGTACCTGTCTAATATAGGACTTGTCCCATCAGACTTGGTAAGCTTGGAAGAAGCTATGATGATATGTAGTAGAGGATCAGATTCCGATCTGATGCAAAGCATCACAATTTAGTGATAAAATTTACCATTCACACACACACTTTCCCTTATATTTGATGGTGTTGAGGAACTGGTTATTTGTGGACTTGCCCTAAGATACGTGATTTACAATGCAATCCAAAACAGAATCATACCCTTCTAAGACCATTGACTTCAATGGATTTAGAAAGGTCTGCTTAGAAGAGCCTGCTGTACAAGGTATTTTAGCTGCTATTCACATTAAAGTTGTTTAAAGCCATTCCATATTCTGATAGGGTTTAGTTATGCATTCTGAAATATTACAGACAGTTCACACAGCACAGAGAACTTCCATCTTAGAACTCTCCCTTAGAAAGTGTCTTTTGCCATTTTATGAACAAAATCCAATGGAAAAAAAATGTGTGTCGACAGACAAATGGGCTTAACGTAGGTTAAAAAAAATAGTTATAGGGAAGGGGTCAAGAAGAAATTTATGGTGGAATTCTGCATGAAGTTACACGCCTTTCTAAGCCCATCAACTTCATGACACAGCGTGCAAAAGGTTTGGGGTATTTTTTTTGCAGTAGAAATAAATTAATTAACAGGGACATTAAGTGCCATTAGGTCTTGACTTATGATGACCCTATGAATCAATGTCCTCCAAAATGTCCTATCGTTTACAGCCATTTTCAGGTCTTGCAAACTCAGGGCCGTGGCTTCCTTGATAGAGTCAATCCATCTCATGTTGGGTCTTCCTCTTTTCTTGCTGTCTTTTCCAGGGACCACAGTATGGTAGCCTCAGTTTAGTCATTTTAGCTTCTAGGAAGAGTCCAGGTTTGAAATTTCCCAAGTTAGAGTTGGCAACCCTAGACTGACTATAAACTGGAAAAACAATGGCTGCTTCAGGAGTCAGGAAGAAAAAAGAACCAGATGCAAGGTGAAAAAATTCATTGAAGTTTTCTAGACCCCTACGCATTTCACTCTAGGCTTCGTCCAGGGATCTTCTATGGAATTTTTCAAGTTCCACCTTGAGCCTCAAGGTAGAACTTGAAAAACTTCATAGAAGATCCCCAGATGAAGCCTAGAGCAAAATGCTTAGGGGTCTAGAAGCCTTCAATGAATCTTTTCACCTTGTACCTGGTTCTTTTTTTCTTCCTGACTATAAATTGACCACCTGTTTCAAGAGTGCACCAAAGACCTGTTAAGTGGTAGATCTTCATTTAAATTCTGTTTTGTGCATTTTATTAGGTAAGCTGCCTTGAGTTCCCAATGTAGGAGAAAAGCTGGGTAAAACATATATCAATGAAAAAAATGCAAATACAATGTCATGTATGATTAAATAAAATAAGTATTCTATGTATGGCTGTGTTTACCCAAAGCATTAATGAGCAATTAGTAGAATAATGTTCATGTAAAAATGAAGTGTTACTGTTTTTCTAGGTTTCATGGTAAGAAAAAATGGGAAGGAAACTGACTTCAGCAATCAAAGAGGGAAGAAATATTCTGACTTTCATTTCTAATCTACATATCAAGATTTTCAATGGCTACACATATGATGGTGTTAATAACATAAATGAATCAGGGGAAGTGTGTAACATTTACCAATGGTGGTATGGCACACATGAAGCTGCATTATACTGACTCAGACCACTGGTCCATCACAGTCACTATTGCCTACTCTGACTGGCAGCAGCTCTCCAGGGTCTCAGGCGGAGGTCTTTCACATCACCTACTGCCAGACTCTTTGGCTAAGTTCAGACTGGCAGTTTGCCCCGGTAGGGACCCGGGCCAGTGACAATTCAATCCCAGAGTAAATTGGGCATTCACACAGGCACATCTGCCTGGCGTCACCCACCCGCAGCCAATCAGTGCTGTTGCGCTTCACTGCCGGACCAAAAAGATACCTCATAAAACTGGTAGCAAATCCATAAGCCCACGTGTATCACGGCATTTCTCTGCTTTCAGGAAGTCTGAATGCGTGGCCAAAAAGCCGGGAGCAACCCGCGTTGGGCAGCAGTGATATGATTGGCTGTGCTCCACTCTACTGTCCCGGAGGCACACATACACCCATACACCCACAGCAAAATTAATGGGGAAATGCTGAATACAGCGCGCCTCCGGGACAGTAGTCTGAATGCTCTGCCCCGTATCTTCCGGCAGCAGCCCAGGCTGTGTGAACGGGAAAACCCAGTACAGTTTATTCCGGGGCTTTTTTGCCACGCCTGGCTACCGGAGCAAACTGCCAGTCTGAACTCAGCCTTTAACTGGGGAAGTCAGGGATTGAACCTGGGACCTTCTACATACCAAGCAGATCCTCTGCCACTGAGCCACAGCTCCTCCCCTCAAGATTTTCAAGGGCTACACACAGAGCTTTCCTTTTTAAGAGATGCCAGAACTTTCAAGAGGGAAATGAAGTTTTCAATCTGTATACTGAAAACTCATGAACTTTTAAACATTTTAAAAAGGATTTTGTCAAAGAGGTTCTGGAACTCCATTCCGGCACATTCCCCCAGGGGGAAAAAAAGCCCTGGCTACACATATGATGGTGCCGATGAAATATACAAAACAGGGTAAGTGCAACTTATTTACCAATGGTGGTTTGGCATCTGCTAGGTATATTAACACAATATGCTAATAATGTAAATTATGTGCTATTAACGTGTGCATATTAATGCTATCCCAGCATAATTCATTTTATGTGGCCCTGGGTACAGATTACAGTGGCAATTTTAAAATGTGGTAATTATATTAGCTGACACTAAAAGCGGGGGGTGGGGGTGGTCATCATGCTGTAAATGAAGAGCAGGGAAATTGCCTGCCTCATAATGGACACTTTTGCTTACCTTTTAGTTAACGTGCTTCTGAGATTTATGAGCCAACTTGATAGCTCGTTCCAGCTCCCTACTCAATTCATCACAAAAGGATTCCAGAGCTTGTTGGAAGTATACCTGGTAGAAGTGCTTTAAGCTGTCTCCATTTCATTCTGATGAGTTAATTAATCTCAGCTTTAATTACCAAATCATCTTTGCCAAATGGATCATCAGCATCTGCAGCTGGGCTGAGATGGTATCTCTTAGACAAGCGGCCCATGGATAAACCAGTTTGGCTGCACAGAGCCTACACTGATTTTGACAGATTGTATTGAAATATATTGGTTTGTTTGGTTCCATGTTTCTCAGAGAAAGAGGTCCCACAAAGCTGAAAATTCCCTTGTGATCTGTTCTATCCATCTTCCATTTCAATATCCTTTTTCAGACATTACAACCATTATGAGTCCTGAGAGCTCACCGATCACGTGTAATAGGAGTGCATGCTGGGTATGATCCTACCAAATACACCTGATCACCATGTTGTGTGAACAGGGCAACACATACTTACCATGTTTGTACCATTTCAATAAATGTGAAATAACCACTGGATTTTTCAGGGTTCATGTTCATTATGTACTAAAAAGAAGAAAAAGAAGAAGAGGCTGAACCTGCTTGATAGATACACATTCACCCAACTTTTCACCCAACTTGGTGACCATCTGTCACCTCTGCTCTCATTACATAAAGTTGGTGGGCTTGCAGTGTGCATGACTGTAATATCTGAAAAGGGTGGTTTTTTGTCTATCTGTACAAATGTATTTCAAGGCTATATATAGCCTTTTCTTATCCTGTAGCCCCATTCCTGAGATAGAGATACACACAGAAATTTCATTTGGGTTTGTGTTGGCTCATTTTGCTTATTTAATTTTTTACTCAATATTTTAATATGATTATGTTACTATTGTATTTGGTTGATGCTTATATTAGTTTCAATGGGAAATACATCCACCACCAATGTAGTATTCTCCCCTCAGCCAAGGAGAAGAGCTTTTTCTATACCCTGCTTTTCTCTACCCTAAGGAGTCTCAAAGTGTCTTACAATTGCCTTCCCTTCCTCTCCCCACAACAGGCACCTTGTGAGGTAGTTGGGGCTGAGAGGAGTTCTAAGAGAACTGGGACTGGCCCAAGGTCATCCAGCAGGCTTCATGGGGAGGAGGAGAGCGGAATCAAACCCAGCTCTCCAGATTAGAGTCTGCTGCTCTTAACCAATACACCGCTCTGGCTCTAGAAAAGGGATGCCAAGCCCTATGCATCTAGCTCCTGCCTATGCTCCAGAGAGGTTGATTTAAGGGTTTTTTCCCCCACGCATAAGATAATTTTACCTCCATTTTTCTGCAGATTTTACCTCCATTTTTCTGCAGGCTCTCATCTCTACATTACTTTACATATGAACGGGACAACTAATGCAAAATCCGTCTGGCCCCCCAAACTGCACTCAGAGCTTTAATGCTCAAATCTTATACTCTGGGAATCTTCCTAGTCCTTAAGCTGCTACTGGACTTGAACATTGCCCTTCTACTGCAGATCAACAGGGCTACCTGCCCGCAACTATACATAATGAATAGTCATGATGCAAATAGTGGATCTGCAAACTAAACTTGGAATGCTTGCAATGCTTGTTTTCTTTTTGAGACACAGTGCACATAGTGATCATATGTCGGCAATTTAAAATGAGCCATATTTCGAGTACATTTGTGATTGCATTGGTGGCATTCATCCCTCACGAAGGCAGTCAGTCAATTGCCGCTTCTGTCAGATGCTCAGAACATACTGGATTGCTGAGGCTGATGGAAATAGTAGTTTTTGTGACCTTTGGATGCATAAATTGGGAAGCGGCAGAAACTATCATTCTCTGTTCAAAGAGGCTTCGGGAGGTAGGAGCTGATGGGGAGAGTGATTGGCAACTCTTTGGTGAGCGTTCTGTCAAACAACTGCAAATACCTGTGGGATATTTTTGACATACATGCTTGCAAGAATGCTAGCATAGTGTAGAGGTATTCCCTCATCAATAATTATGTCCATCAAAGTGTCTCCTAGGAATGGCACAGCTTGCATATGTGGTAAGCCTAACATCAGAAGAGTCTTCCTTCCACCTCTAACTTCTTTCGTCCTTGACCTGATCCTTCAAGATTTTTTTAAAAAATGATTTCTTGTATTGTTGTATCAGAATAAAGGTGAATTTAGTGCAGAAAATCCGTAATCCAGTTTGTAGCCCAGTCATAATGGCTCTGGGCACTCCTTGGCTGTGGTCACACATACACTGCCACAGGAGGTGGCGGCTACAAGCATGGACAGCTTCAAGAGGGAATTAGATAATCATATGAAGCAGAAGTCTATCAGTGGCTATTAGCCACAAGGTATAGATAGGAACTCTCAGGCTGGGGCAAGTGATGCTCTGTATTCTTGGTGCTTGGTGGGGGGAGGAACAGTGGGAGGGCTTCTAGTGTCCTGGTCCCACTGGTGGACCTCCTGGGGGCACCTGGTATTTTTGGTCACTGTGTGACAGAGTGTTGGACTAGATGGGCCATTGGCCTGATTCAACATTGCCTTCTCTATTGTTGTTATGTTCTTAATCTACTTTCAGTGCACTTTCCAAATGGATTTTGCAAGCTCACACAGTAAAAATCCAGTAGCAAAGTGTACTGAAAGTGGATTACTTAGCATGTGTGACCACAGCCCTAGGTAGGGCAAAAGTTTGTTTATTTTTAGGGCCCATTACCCATTTACATATTTCCCTACAAGTGAATGGATACCATTAAATCCTAAGGCAGAACTGAAGTGCTACTTTGGGGGAAAGACTGCAGTGAAGCCCAGAGTTGTGTTCAGATTATGGCACACAGTCATTGAGCCTTCACTGACAAGGATCCTAAACAGTATGGTATAAGTCATCTCTGTGCTCAGCACACCCAGAGATGCTGTGTTCTGCAGCCAAGGGCAGAGGAAATGCTTGGTAAGCAAAACCTCTCAGGTTTAGTACCTGGAACCTCCTGTTAAAGAAAATTTCATATATTTTTTTTAAAAATACACATTTACAGAATGTGGTGGAACGGTATAGTAAAGCCTTATCTCTTCCGATCTCTGAAGCTAAGCAGGATCAGTACTTGGATAGGAGATCCACCAAGGAAGATTTTGCAGAGGAAGGCAATGGCAAACTACCTTTGATAATCACTTGCCTTGAAAACCCAAAAAGATTGCCATAAATCAGCTTCAACTCTACACACTTTAAACACATACACACTTATTTATTCCCCAGTTTTCTCCCAATAAAGAAGCCATGCTGGCTTTCTTTGTTCTCTTGCTCCTCAACTTGAACTTCATAGCAACAGCACTGTAAAGCAGGTTAGGCTGAGAGAGACAGAGTGTGACCAAGGTCACATAGCTAGTTTCCATGGTACAACGGAGATTAGATTCGAACCCCGGTTTTCCTGATCCTAATCCAACATTCTAATCACTACACCATGCTGGAGTAGTCCAGGAGCTGGGAAAGTCTTTTCTCTGCTTGAGATAGGGTTGCCAGCCCAGTGTGACACCCAGCAGGAATCTGTGGAGGGAGGGACACACCAGAAGATGTTGTGATGACATTGCAGTGTCCATTCCAGTTGAAACCCATCTTAAAACCACAGAGTTTTAGGGGAATCCTAGAGCGCTGCACCAACGTGATCAGGCCCATAGCCAGGATTTTCTTAAGTCAAGGGACTTTTAAATTTCTTAGGAGGCACTGGCTAATTGAATAAAAGGTAATTTAATTAAGTTTCTGGGGGAAATAGGTGCTGTCTGGCTCTATGTAGCCACTGTAGCTGGCCCTTTGTGCCAGACAGCTGTGCAGGAATACCCTGCTCATTCCCTGCACCCGCTGCTGCTCAGGAGCCCTGGGCTGGATGGGAAGTTGTGGGGGCTTGCCAGTAAGTCGGGGGGGCTAGCCCCAAGATGCCCCACTGTAGCTATGGGCCGGAATGTGATCAACCAGGAGTGACATTTCAGTGTCTGTGCAATTCTTATTCTTTCTGCCCCCCTCCTTTCCATCGCATTGGTGGTAGGAGACTTGGGTTCTTCCACCAGAACAGGAGACCTGGCAGCCCTGCCTCGAGACCAAGGAGAGTTGCTGCCAGTCAGAGTAAACGATAGAGACCTATATGGGCCAATTGTGAAAAGACAGCTTTGTAATTCAGTATTCAAGGCCTCCTGATCTCCACAGCCATGACAGGCATTTTGCTAGTAATCGCTGAAATCTGGCTGCAGAAACATTTGAGGCATCGAGCTGAGATGTCACTCATGAATTTAAGTTTCCAAACGAAAACATGAAAATTGACAGAAGAGAGAAAGTATACTTACTGGTAAGCATCTTGAATGTATTTATAAAGCTATTCCAGGACTCTGTGGATGCTCTATTTAAATCAACTCAGTGAATAAATAACTCCTTACATAAAGGCCTCCATATTTCCTCTCGGCAAGAGATTGTGTTTGGCACCAGCCTCGTCATGTCTTGTGCTTAATGTACTGAGCTTCTCAGAGCAAGCCGCAAAACTAAATTATTTCTTCTGTGCAGGGCACTCGAAGGGAGTGAACTGCAGCAGTCTGTAATCAAAGCTGAAGTGTGAAGAAAAAAAAACCAGAGGAGAAACGGATTTGAAAATATGGGAAGTCGAAAACTGCTCCAGCTGAGAACACAAGAGTATTGGATTGAGAGATAACCTGATAGGGATGCCAGCCTCCAGGTGGGACCTGGGGATCCCCTCAAATTATAGCTCATCTCCAGAGTACAGAGATCAGCTCCCCTAGAGAAAGTGGATGCTTTGGAAACTTAAATTTATCAGTGACATCTCAGCAATGTTAGCCAAATTGCTCTATTTCTTAATAATAGATTGAGGAATTATGATACTAGTGAGCAATTGGCATAACTATAGGATTAGACCTGTGTATACTGGAGTTAGAATTCCCAACAACCTAAGAAGAGACACAGAGACTGGGTAGCTAAAATAATGATTTATTTACTAAATATTCTCAAGCATACAAACAATATTCAAACATTCACTACACATAATACAGAACTAAGAAAGCAGAGGTGATTGATAGCTGATAGAGGAGTCAGTTATGGGGTGAAACTACCTGTCCAGATGTGCAGAGGTCCATGGAGATGAGTTTATGGCCTAAACCCAGAAGCTTAGGGGTGGTCTGCCAGTTGCCATCAGGGCAGAAGTACAGAGTCTGAGGCCATGTGCTGATGGATATAGACATTGGAAAACAATGCAGACCAATGGAAGATCTTGGGGCTGGTCTCAGGTGAGAACAATAGATTACCCGGGCCAATGATGGGTCCCAGGGGTGTGTGGCATAAAGATGGGCAAGGCCTAGATGTGACCAATGAGCTTCCAGAGGGGCAGAGTCAGGCTTTAACAATAGCTATACTGGGATTAAGCTAGGTCCTGGATAGGTGGCTGGGAGTGTCTGTTGTGGAAGAACAGAGTGGCCTGGCATTTCCCTGGTGCCAGACAAAAGAGGTGATGTTTCTTAATGTGTGGCAGGATGAACCCAAATGGGTGACCATTCACTGTACATGGAAGGTTAATGTTTACATTGCTAGGTTTAGCATAGGTGTAAGAATGCAGATATCTTAGACGAATATATGGAGACAGGAATGAGAGGATTATTCCAAAGGTATTTCCTGGCATATAGGTGAAACAGGAGAGGGGGATGGAAACATGCAATGTACTTCATTCATGACAATAGCACAGACCAGAGGCTTTTTGTCCCTGCCTGCCTGTACATTGGACAGACAAAAGACTAGCCATTTGGTCAGCAGAAGATGCCTGAGGCAAGATCAGAGACTTGCCCATTCTAGTCCTTTTTGGACTGAGCTGACAGGATAGACCGGGGGGGGGGGGTTGCTCGCATGGAGGGTGCTTGGCAGTGCAGCCAGCCTGGAGAATCTTCACTTGGCCTGAGTTTTCTTAGCTAAGATGTAGTTTTCCTAGCCTCCCAGTAAAAGCCACTATTTAAGCCAAGCCTAGCTTCATAGGGCACTGCTTGTGGAGGCTCAGAGGTCATTTTGAGGTGTCTCTCTCTCAGGAAAGACCACCCCAGGTTCAGGGCTGAGGATGTTGGCAACAGCAAGATACCTCAAATGTTTTTGCAGCCAGATTTCTAGCAAAATTCCTGTCATGGCTGATGTATCTGTGAAGACTAGCCATTTGGTCAGCAGAAGATGCCTGAGGCAAGATCTGTAGTCAGGATATCAGCTGTAATTCTGGGAGAACTCCCAGCCACACTTTGAGGTTGTTAAGCGTAGGTTAGATCCAGCCTGCTTATTTGCTTTGTCTTGCCCACTTCCCCTCCATACTACATGATGTTGATCCATGCAGGCACCATGATCCCCAGCATGCCCCAGCCTCCTCCTTTCACCAGCAGAAAAGCTGGCTGGATCCAAACCATCATTCATTAATCTACTATAAACAAAATTGAAAAGTTCCATGACCTCTAGAAAACAACACGGTAGTAAGAATCATAGCTATAAAGGAAGAAAAAGGCTTGAAATCAGCTTCTTTTCTCTGTGGGACAGTTTACAACAATAAAAACTTCTTCACCCTCTACATTTGCAATTCTTTTCTCAGACTCCAGAGTGTTTAGAGTCTGTGGCTGATCTGAAATGAAATCAGGTATCCTGCTATATATATTCTCATGTAAATTTAGTTGTCTTAGCTAGCCAGACATATGCCTGCAACCAGGGGTCTTTTCGTAGAAAAACAGCTGCAGGAGCTCATTAGCATATGGTATGCTAATGATCTATTAGGCTATTAGCATATGCCACACCCCCTGACATCACCGGAAGTGATGTCAGAAGGGGAAGCAAAAGGGGGGGCAGCATCTTCAAAAGCCTCCCCTTCCCTTCCCCAGCTGGCCTGGGTGGGGGAGTGAAGAGAGAAGGGGTTTAAAGTTTAAACTTCTTCTCATGAGAGTTGGGCCACAGAAGGAGGAAAGAAGGAAGGAAAGAGGGAAAGAAAGAGAAGGAAAGGGGAGGGAAAGAAAGAGAGGGAAGAAGAAGGGAAACAGGGAAAGGAGGAAAAAGAAAAGAGAAGAAGGTGGGAAAGAAAGAAAGAGAGAAGAGAAGAAGGAGGAAAAGAGGAAAAAGAGAGAAGAAAAGGAGGGAATGAAAGAAATTCGGCGGCAATTCGGCCCCATTATATCCTATGGGCCATTGAAGTCAATGGTGAAAACATAGGGTATATTCTGGGGGCTGGAGGGGAGGGGGTTTGAGGGAGGGGCTCCAAACTCACAGGGTAGCTGATAGAGCCTCTCCCCAAGATACCCACCAAGTTTCAAGAGAATTGGACCAGGGGGTCCAATTCTATGGCTCCCCAAACAGGTTGCCCCTATTCCTTCCATTGTTTTCTATGGTGGGAAAAAAGTTAATTTTTTCCCACCATAGAGAACAATGGAGGGAATAGGGGCAACCTGTTTAGAGGCCCATAAAATTGGACCCCCTGATCCAATGTTCTTGAAACCTGGTGGGTATCTTGGGGAGAGGCTCCATCAGCTACCCTGTGAGTTTGGAGCCTCTCCCTCAAATCCCCTCCCTCCAGAATATATCCTATGTTTTCACCATTGACTTCAATGGCCCATAGGATATAATGGAGCTGAAATTAACATTCGGCTGCCTGAAAGACTCCCCAGGACGCCGGCTGGGGGCGGGGCTTGGCTCCTGAGCTCCCGGAGCTGCGCGCCGGTGCACTCCCCCCAAAAAAAGATCCCTGCCTGCAACCCACATGAGATTTTGGAGCTGAGGCAAGGTAATATCACTGTAAACACCACTGCAATGTCACTTCCAGTTACGTATTTGGAAGTGATGTCGCAGCAACACTCTAGGAATCTTCCCAATCTTTGTGGTAAAAATCATAGAGATTTCTGAAATGCCTGATGCCCCATCAAGTGCTCCAGCTCACTTCAGCAATG
Organism: Gekko gecko; assembly: GCA_029375565.1. NCBI lineage: Eukaryota > Metazoa > Chordata > Lepidosauria > Squamata > Gekkonidae > Gekko > Gekko gecko. The sequence goes on from JAPDNY010000007.1 coordinate 34,489,242, forward strand.
GCTGTCTGCTTCTCTCTCTCTCCCTTTCCAGCAACACTACACTTCCTTTTTCACACAAATGCTCAGCTTCCTTGCTCTCCAGTTAAGGTGACAGGTCATGTCTTTTAGCCCTGATGAACATTAGAACAAAGCCATTTCCCAGCAATTAAGGACCACAGAGGAGATATTGGTGACCACCGAGAAACGATTCCTGTTATCATTTGGGAAGGACTGAGCCATGGCAAATTAGAGGCCAAGCAGGTGGGAAGGGAATGCAGCAGGGGAGGAAGCAGGGGCCAGCAGTGGGAGGAATGCTGCAGCAGTGGTGGAGGGGAGGCAGGGAGGAGAGGCCAGTAGGGTGGGGGACACAGCCATGACCTCAGTTTGGTCTTCATGAAATCACACCCATGTTCTTTCATACAAATGTATATCCAATGTGAGTGAATGAAGTCGTTTTTTATGTTACCAACTCATTCTGAATTGATAAAAAGTAACCATCTTTGATCAAAATTATTCCTGTCAGTAACCCTAGCTAACCTCCCAGCCAAGATTCTTTGTCACATGGGCTGACAAAAGGCAACAAATGTCCCGGACGATGTCCTTAACTACCTGATGACCTCAAATGCACCAACATCCACTTATGGAAATCTTTGCACAGAAATCTTCCTGTAACCAGTAGCCACAGTCAGAGACTGGAGACTGGAGTCTTCCTAAAGAACCAGAAAGCTAAATCATATAGATAATCATTCAGAGAGTGCTCATACTGCAAAGAGTGGTGCCACTGAGAAAGCAGTGCTTTAAAAATACCTTCCACGTCTAATTGGATGACAGCCTCTTTGACCCTGTTCTTAATTTGTTTCCTGGCAGTGTTGTCGTTTATGATTCTCATTTCACCTGGAGCTCGCCTATGGTTAGGCATTGTTGGTTCATGAATCTTCATCCAATTATTTTCTGAATTATGGACCCACTGTTCCAAGTGTCACTTTAATAAGGGGACATTTTCCTCTAAATACTCCAAGTATTTTGCCTTATCACAGAAATCCCTGTAAATCAGGCCTTTGTATTGCAAACGTGTTTGTGGTGGTGATAAGTAGGGCTATTTTTGGACAGGAACGCACAGAAATGGAGTTCCGGCTGGCTCTTGAGTTGGCTACGCCCAGCAGGAACTCATTAGCATAATAGACCACACCCAACCGCAGAAATTCATTAGGACTGGCTATATTAGGGGTGTGTGGCCTAACATGCAAAGAAGTTCCTGCTACAAAAAAGCCCTGGGTTTTGGCAACAAACAAGGTAAACAAAATAAGAAGCAAAAGGTGGATGTGACTGGATGACCACACTTCTGGTAATATGGGGGTATAGCCTAATATGTGAATATACTGTGCTGTCAGAGGTGTGGCCTAATATGCTAATGAGTTTCTGCTGTTGGGTGTGGCCTATTATGCTAATGAGTTCCTGCTGGGCTTTTTCTACAAAAAAAAAGCCCTGGTGATAAGAATTACCCAGTATTCCTTGCTAAAGTTACCAATGGATCCATGGTTCAGATGAGATATGAATTGAGGTGATCATTACTGAGGGATCAAATTGAGATTGCTTTTAAGGACATCCCATGGCCACTCTAAGCCTATGCAGGCATTACATTGCATTCAGGTGCACCGAGACTCACCACCACCACACCTATCATGAGTGTGCAGTCTCTGTGATACACCCAAAATGTGTGATTACTGTTTGGTTTGGGTCCATGTGAATGGAGGCAAAATTCACACATTATCCCCTTCACACAACATGGCAATTGCATGTATTGGGTGCATTGTGGGAACTGTGTTCTCCCAATATATGCTATTGATGGTTTTCTGGTTCACATGAACAGACAGTCTGCAAAGGGCTTCTAAGGGCCACAGTGCCAAATAAAATTTGGTTGTAGCAGTGATTGTGGGGAGGGGAAGAAAAGTTTTTAACTCCTTCCTTTGTTTCATTCCACCAGCCCAAATAGCCCTCCTGAGTGGCTATATTTTTCCCACTGTAGGGTAAACAAGAGCTAGCACAATGAGTTAGAAATGGAGTGTGGGGAGAGAACAAGTGTGGGGAAGGGGGAAAGAGATGTGGGTCAGGGGAGAAAGTGTTGTGGGGAAACTGGGAAAGATATCCCCCTTCCTAGCTGTGATCAGATTTGAGGCCCTTGTGGCTGCCCTTCAGTTTTCAAGACAGGGAGAAATCTCCTCATCAAGAATACCTTGCCAAATGTATACTTTGGCCTTAACTCAGAGGTAACAGCTCAACTGAGTGATGAAATATGAACTTGACAGAGTTGGATCTGGTCATGGCTCGGCAGCTGGAAGTGTGGGTAATGTCATGTTATAAGCATATTTCACTGAGTATTTCATTTATTTATTTACCTCACTGATACCCCATCTATCCCCTCAATGGGGACCCAAAGCAACTTACATCATTTTCTTCTCTTCCAATTTATCCTCACAACAACCACATGTGGTAGTTTATTATTTATTTATTTGTTCAATTTATCAACTGCTCTCCCTGGTGAAACCAGGCTCAGGGCAGTAGGCAATACAGTCATATAAAACATCAATAAAACAAATTAAAATGTGCATAAGGCAATACAAACATAATAATCTGATTAATTGCTTACAGATGGCACTACAATCCTAGTAGCACTGCTATCTCATGGGAAACGAGTGGGGTGGGATGGAAAGTGGGAGTGCCAAGCCTGAACCATTGCTGTCCTCAACCAAATGCCCAGCAGAACATCTCCTCCTTGCACGCCCTGCATGCCATGTCAAGCGTGTTACTGGCTCAAGGTCACCCAGTGAGCTTCCATGGCACAAGTAGGGATTTCAATCTGGGTCTCTCAGATACTAATCTGACACTCTTAATTGTTACACCACACTGGGATTTTTAAAAATGAGCTTTCAGCAGCCTGTAGTTATAGACAGAGCTGCATTCAGCAACCATTTGCACCCTGTTAATATCTTGGTCCCAGAGGGCACTGTCAGTGATTTCCTCTTTGGCTTTGAACTGGAAGCGACAGTTCCCATTGATTAACTGTTAAGCGCTGGAGTAAAAACGCTCACTCTGTGGTGCAGTGCAGCAGCCGATATAACTCAACAGTAGCGTAGCAGGAGATGGCATCTCTGCAGGCTCACTGGGCTGCCTTGTCTTTTGCAGACTGTTGCAAAGGAGAAAAAGATTCTTTGACTTTCTCTGGCTTGAGTTAGATATTAAGGTAGGCAGTGGGGCAGCTGTTGCAAGCAGTGGCCCTGCCTCCCATTCTCTGGTGTCTGCCCAGCCACATCAAGTGGTACAAAATTGTGAGGTGATGTCATCATGAGCCAACTTTGCTCACCTCCTCAAGAAGCACCCGACAAAACTGAATGGGGCTCAGAGAAATTCACAGGGCAGTGACCTCAAGTCCAGTATTGTCTCTTGCTACAGATTATGGTCCTGACTTGGACAGCCCAAGCTAACCTGATCTCATTAGATCTCAGAAGTTAAGTAGGGTCCATTGTGGTTAGTGTTTGGATGGGAGACCACCAAGGAATACCAGGGTGGCAATACAGAGGCAGGCAAGGGCAAACCACTCGTGAACATTTCTCACCTTGAAAGCACTACGGAGTCACCAAAGTCATTTGTGACTTAATAGCAAAAAAAAAAAAAAAAAAAGATTGGGGGGGGCAGAAAGAAGAGGCTGCTGTTTTGAGAGGAAGTCGTGCGTCAGCCATGACATTTAGTCCCAGCCTTGCTGTAATTGCCAAGACTTTTTTTAAAAAAAAAACAGGTAAAACTCCTTTTAACTGATGGTATCTGTCACTGTTCAAATTGGTGGTGGCCATTTTTAAAGACCTTAATGGCTTGGAGCCAGGGTATCTGAAGGCCCATCTTCTCACAGATTACCCTTCCCATCAGCTTAAGTCACTATTTCAAGTTACCTTGACAAATTCCTTTTCTGCACAAGTAAGGTGAGTGGTTTGGAGGGACAGGACTTTCTCAGTGGTGGTTAAGAACATAAGAACATAAGAGAAGCCAATGTTGAATCAGGCCAATGGCCCATCCAGTCCAACACTCTGTCACTCAGCGGCCAAAATATACCAGCTGCTATCAGGAGGTCCAGCAGTGGGGCCAGTGGTTCTGGAATGCCCTCCTACTTGCAGTTCACCTGCCCCCTTATTTATAAGATTTTAGGCACATAATGAAAACATTTCTATTCACCCAGATAACTTTGAGTATTTTAACTCCCTATCTATGGCCTGTCCTTTATGCATTTTTATACTGCTCGTTTTACTGGTTATTGCTTACTGCTAAGATTTTTATTGCTGTGGTTTTGATCATTATTTTTAATGGTTTTGAAACAATTGCATGGTTTGTTGTTGTGACGGATAAGAGGCTGTCTGGCAATTACCTATCAAATAAACAATCCTAGGTAAATGTCTGAGCCTACTTGAAGGCTGCAGCAACATCCAGTCAGCCTTCAGGGAGCTGACAGAATGTTGAGGAAAGTCCAGGCAGTGGACAATGGAGGTCTGATTCTTGGAGACAGAAGACATGTTACATTTAAGGCCTGACTCTGAAAGAGAGGAGATGAATTAGCTCTGTTGGTCTGACTCTTGGACAGGGAATGGACATTATAAGGAGTGGAGCAGATTGTGGGTAGATTAAAACTCCTGTGTATAAGTGAGTCTGATCTGGTTTGAATCTATCCTTCAGAAAGAGGGAGACTGGCTGTAAGTTGTTTGTCAAGCCTGTGGGAGTCTGAAAAAAATTAATTTTCTCAAGGGGAAGCCCCTGAATGTTTCCTGACTAGACAGATACCATCCAGTGGTGAAATATCACTCAAGGGCTCTGTGAGCTACTGGGTTAAGTTGTATAGAATTGTACAATTGTATATTGAGTTAAATTGCATATACAGTTAAATTGTATATAATTGTACAATTGTATATTGATTTAAAAGGGGCCGTGGTGGCTTAGAGGTTAAGATGCTCAGTTGCATGCCGGAAGGTTGGTAGTTCAGCAGTTTGAGACCCTAGCACTGCACGATGGAGTGAGCTCCCATCTCTGGCCCCAGCTCCTGCCAACCTAGTAGTTCAAAAGCAAGAAATTGCAAGTAGATAAATAGGTACCACTTCAGTGGGAAGGTAACAGTGTTCCGTGTGCCTCAACGTTTAGTCATGCCGGCCACATTAGTCCTAGGACAACGCTGGTTCTTCGGCTTGAAAACAGAGATGAGCACGGCCCCCTAGAGTCGGATTCAACTAGCTTTCAAGCAAGGGAAAGCTTTACCTTTTCCTTTATATTGAGTTAAACAGTGTATAAAACAGATGTATCACTCATCCATTACAAGGGCCAGATCTGACATAAATGTCGCTTTGTTGGGCCGGGCCATGTGTACCATAAAATGCAATGCCAGGTAATGGGGATATAAACTTTATAAAGGACACAGGGAAATCCGATTAACAATATTATTTTTTACTAAAAAATACAAACAAAAGGTATTGATTCCCAGTAATGAAAGCAATTGATTTACTGGGGAACCCACAAAAGTCCCAATAAATGTATTTAAACATATGCAAGACTAGGTTTTTTCTAAGGGATACCATAAAAGGGGGAGTAATTTACACTTCCATCCATACCCGTTGCTTGTGGGCTGGGTAAGAGCCCTGGATGGGCCAGTTCCAGCCCCTGGGCCTTATGTTTGACACCCCTGGTATAAAGCTCTCTAACTCTATAACATGTAAAGCAGAAAACATTTGCTTTGTTTTGTAACCTGTTTACCATGCTTGTAACCATTGAACCATTCGAACCATTCGGAGAAGTAAAATTGTTCCATTTTAAAATTTGTTGCTTTAATTTTTTTTTTAAAAAAATGTTTTATTTGTACTGCTCTGTTTTAAATCCTGCTTCAAGAATCTTAGTGTCCTGAGAGAAAAAAATAAAACTTGCCTCATAGAATACCACCTTGAAAGAGAAGGAAGAAGGTTTATAATAACATGCCCAAATTCCCATGAAATAGTAGGAAGCTATTACAATTGCTTATTGAAATATTCCAAGTGAATAAATTAATTTTGCCAGATGAAGCTTTTCCCAATGTGCATTTGCAGTGATAGGAACAGCCTTGCTTGTGAATGTCCTAGCTTTGAAAAGCACAGGGGCTGTACCAGAGAAACAATGTACCACTCCACAAGAACTGTGCAGTAAGCATCCTGGCCTGGATAGCCCAGGCAAGCCGGATCATGTCAGATCTCAGAAGCTAAGCATGGCCGATCCTGACAAATATTTGGACCTCCAAGGAATACCAGGGCCAGGACGCAGATGCAAATAATATCAAAGCCACCTCTTTAAATGTCCTAGCCCCACTAGGGGTTACCAGAATTTACCATGACTTCCAGGCTCGCAAGCTCTCTCTCTCTCTCACATACACTTAAAAAATGCAAAAAAGAACTGTACAGTATGTGTACAGTATGTGAGTGTTGACCCAACCTTAGTTAAGGTTAGTCCAATCTCACCTCACTGTTGATTCTTGGATCTTTGAAATCTGAAGCCTGTGTTTCTTGTTTTTGGCACTAGATTATTGGCTCAGACCACTGATTGCTCCCTGAACTTGCTGCCTCTTGGCTCCCTGGGCCGTTGGACCACCTTACTGTTTACCCAGCTTGGACCTGACCATAGAGCTTAGCTTGTGAACTTGTCCATTTCTCTTCTGGTGAATGCAGTGCATATGAATCACTGTTCCTTTGACTCTTGATACATTAAACTATTTTCTGTAAATGTGTTTTTCCTCCAGAGCACCAGTACTGTAATAGTAAATACATCGAATTTATACTTCAGTCTTTCTAAATGGAATAGCCTTTTTTCCTGACAGCAAAGAGTACAGATTTTTTTTTTTTTGCTTTAGCTCCAAAGAGTCTCAAGAACAATTAGGAAGATCTGCAAAGCAGCAGATGAATCTGAACAAATATTCTCTGAGCTGTCAACGAAACCCAGCGTTTGAATGTCAATTTCATTTTGATCAAACATTACAGACAAAGATGGCAATTCAGTAACTCTAAAGCAGCTCCTTCCGCCTGATTACCATCTGCACTAGACACAATTTCAAATCAATCCCATTCTTTTAGTTTATCTTTGCTGAAAAGGAGAAGCCTTTGTTAATTGTACATTACATTGAAAATGGAATAATCACAAAGAGGAGCCATCTGAACTGGTACAGCATTAAACTGCCCATCATGTTACTCACAGGCAAAGTATCATATGAGATGACAAAAGTCTCAGGGTCTTCATAGGTATTGCCATGGTTTACAGCAGGGCTCTTTTTGTAGCAGGAACCCCTTTGCATATTAGACAACACACACCCAATGTAGCCAATCCTCCAAGAGCTTACAGAGCTCTTCTTACAGGGGCTATGGTAAGCTCTTGGAGGATTGGCTACATTAGGGGTGTGTCACCTAATATGCAAAGGAGCTCGTGCTACAAAAAGAGCCCTGGTTTACAGTGATAAGTTGTTGTTGTTCAGTCGCACAGTCGAGTCCGACTCTTCGCGACCCCATGGACCAGATTACGCCAGGCCCTCCTGTCTTCCGCTGTCCGCTACAGTGATATGTAGTTATGAGTGAATACCGTAATCCAGAGACTGAGCTTCCCTATTCACATCCATGGATGGGATGGCCTTTAAGGCCCTAAACGGTCAGGGGCCAACATACCTGTGGGACTGCCTCTCCCGATATGTCCCCTGAAGAGCACTACACTCACAAGATCAAAATCCACTGCTGATCCCAGGCCCAGTAGGATGTCCAGCTGTACTTGACCAGAGCCAGGGCTTTTTCAGCCCTAGCTTGTGCCTGGTGGAACTCTGTATCTGGAGACATCCATGCCCTGTGGAACCTTGTACAGTTCCGCAGGGCATGCAAAACAGAGATGTTCCACCAGGCCTATGGTTGAGGACAGCAACGGTTTTCCCATCTAATCCAGCCCAGGACCCCGCCCCTTGGAGAAAGCGACCACATGCAGAATGTCATCTAGGACTGAAGGTTGATGGTTTCACCAATTTCCTGGAAACCATGATCGATTGTTGGGTTTTCATTTAATTAATTTATGCTCTGGAATGTTTTTAACTGATCTGTATTTAAAATATGATGTACACCACCCTGAGCTCTATGGGGGAGGGTGGTTTAGAAAAGATAATGATAGAAGAAGAAGAAGAAGAAGAAGAAGAAGAAGAAGAAGAAGAAGAAGAAGAAGAAGAAGAAGAAGAGGAAGAGGAAGAGGAAGAGGAAGAGGAAGAGGAAGAGGAAGAAGAAGAACAACAACAACAACAGCAACAACAGCAACAACAACAACAACAACAACAACATGGCTTTATACCCTGCCATTCACTCAGAGTTTCAGAGCGGCTTACAATCTCCTTCCCTTCCCTTCCCCACAACAGGCACCCTGAGAAAGCTCTTTCAAGAACTGAAACAGTTCTGAGAGAACTTTGACTGACTAAGATCTCACCAGCAGCTACATGTGGAGGAGTGGGGAACCAAATCCTGTTCCCCCAGATTAGAGTCCGTGCTCCTAACCACTACACCAGATAATATTAATGCCCAAGATCTGCCGTCTTATGAAGTGATTAGAGAATGACTTGATTGCAGGGGAGTTTCATGTGTCCATTACCACTTCATTAGAGCTTCTGCACACATGATCATCCTGAAGCAGTGCAAGAGATTCAACTTGCCAGGACAATGTACTATTAGCAAAAACACACTGGAAAACTTGAATCTAAAAAAAGAAAAAAGTGCAGTATAAGGTTCAGTATGCTGTTACAGAATGCCGCATTTATTTAATGAATACATTTTTACACCACCCTTCTTCTAAGGAATTCAAGATGGTGAATTCCTCTTTCACTCCCTTTATCTTCATAACACTGTGAGTTGTTGTTGTTGTTCAGTCGCACAGTCGAGTCTGACTCTTCGTGACCCCATGGACCAGATTACGCCAGGCCCTCCTGTCTTCCGCTGTCCACTGAAGTTTGCTCAATTTCATGTTCGTTGCATCGATGACACTGTCTAACCATCTCATCCTTTGCTGTCCCCTTCTTCTTTGACCTTCAATCTTTCCCAGCATCAGGGTCTTCTCCAGTGAATGCTCCCTTCTCATTTGGTGGCCAAAGTATTTGAGCCTCAGCTTCAGGATCTGGCCTTCCAGGGAACACTCAGGGTTGATTTCTTTTAGGATTGAATGATTTGATCTCCTTGCAGTCCAAGGGACTCTCAAGAGTCTTCTCCAGCACCATAGTTCAAAAGAATCTATTCTTCGGCACTCGGCCTTCCTTATAGTCCAACTCTCACAGCCATACATTACTATGGGGAATACCATTGCTTTGACCATGCGGACTTTTGTTGGCAAGGTGATGTCTCTGCTTTTTATCATGCTGTTTAGGTTTGCCATCGCTTTCCTCCCAAGGAGCAGGTGTCTTTTAATTTCATGGCTGCAGTCACCATCTGCAGTAATTTGGGATCCTAGGAACATGAAGTCTGTCACTACTTCTACGACTTCCCCTTCTATTTGCCCAGGAGTGATGGGGCCAGATGCCATGATCTTAGTTTTTTTGATGTTGAGCTTCAAGCCCACTTTTGCGCTCTTTAGGTCCTCTTCACTTTCTGCCATCAGAGTGGTATCATCTGCATATCTGAGGTTATTGATCTTTTCCCCAGCAATCTTAACTCTAGCTTGTGATTCATCCAGGCCAGCATTTCTCATGATGTACTCTGCATAAAAATTAAATAAGCACGGTGACAATATACATCCTTGTCGTACTCCTTTTCCTATGCTAGGCCAATCAGTTGTTCCATATCCAGTTCTAACTGTTGCTTCTTGACCCTTATACAGGTTTCTCAGGAGACATGTGAGGTGGTCCGGTACTCCCATCTCTTTAAGAACCTGCCATAGTTTATTGTGATCCACACAATCAAAAGCTTTAGCATAGTCAATGAAGCAGAAGTAGATGTTTTTCTGGTACTCTCTTGCTTTCTCCATAATCCAGCGAATGTTGGCAATTTGATCTCTAGTTCCTCTACCTCTTCGAAACCCAGCTTGTACTTCTGGCAGTTCTCTATCCATGTACTGTTGGAGCCTAGCTTGTAGGATTTTGAGCATGACCTTGCTAGCGTGTGAAATGAGTGCAATTGTGCGATAGCTTGAACATTCCTTGACATTGCCCTTCTTTGGGATTGGAATGTAAACTGACCTTTTCCAATCCTGTGGCCACTGTTGTGTTTTCCAAATTTGTTGGCAAATTGAGTGCAGCATTTTAACAGCATCTTCTTTTAAGACTTTGAATAACTCAGCTGGGATACCATCACCTCCACTAGCTTTGTTGTTAGTAATGCTTTCTAAGGCCCATTTAACTTCACTTTTCAGGATGTCTGGCTCGAGGTCAGTTATTATATCATCGTGGTTGTCAAGGACATTGAGGTCCTTCTTGTATAGTTCTTCTGTGTATTCTTGCCATCTTTTCCTAATCTCTTCTGCTTCTGTTAGGTCCCTACCATTTTTGTCTTTTATCATGGCCAGCTTTGCATGGAACGTTCCCTTGATTTCTCCAATTTTCTTGAAGAGATCTCTAGTCCTTCCCAATCTATTGTTTTCCTCTATTACTTTGCATTGTTCATCCAGGAAAGCCTCCTTATCTCTCCTTGCTGTTCTCTGGAAATCTGCATTCAGTTGGGCAAATCTTTCCTTTTCACCGTTGCCTTTAGCTTTCCTTCTTTCCTCTGCTATGTGTAAAGCCTCATCAGACACCCACTTTGCTTTCTTGCATTTCTTTTTCTTTGGGATGGCAGTGATTGCTGCCTCCTTTACAATGTCACGGACCTCTGTCCATAGTTCTTCAGGCACTCTGTCTATCAAATCTAGTCTCTTAAACCTATTCTTCACCTCTACTGTATATTCACTGGGGATGCGATCTAGGTCAAATCTGAATGGCCTTGTGGTTTTCCCAACTTTCTTCAATTTAAGTCTGAATTTTGATCTGAGCCACAGTCAGCTCCAGGTCTTGTTTTTACTGACTGGATAGAACTTCTCCATCTTTGACTGCAAATTATATAGTCAATCTGATTTCCGTGTTGCCCATCTGGTGATGTCCATGTGTAGAGATGCCTCTTAGGTTGTTGGAAAAGGGTGTTCGCTATGACCAGCGTGTTCTCTTGACAAAATCCTGTTAGCCTTTGCCCTGCTTCATTTTGTTCTCCAAGGCCAAACTTGTCAGTTATTCCGGTTACCTTTTGATTTCCTACTTTAGCATTCCAGTCCCCTATGATGATGAGGACATCATTTTTTGGTGTTAGTTCTATGAGCTGTTGTAGGTCTTCATAGAACTGGTCCACTTCAGCCTCTTCTGCAGCAGTGGTTGGGGCATAGACTTGGATTACTGTGATATTGAATGGTTTGCCTTGGATTCGGAGATCATTCTGTCATTTTTGAGATTGTATCCCAATACTGCCTTTCTCACTCTCTTGTTGACTATAAAGGCCACACCATTTTTTCTACGGGATTCCTGGCCACAGTAGTAGATATAATGGTCTTCTGAGTTAAATTTGCCCATTCCTGTCCACTTTAGTTCACTGATTCCCAAGATGTCGATGTTCATTCTTGCCATCTCATTTTTGACCACGTCAAGCTTACCTTGATTCATAGATTTTACATTCCAGGTTCCTATGCAATATTGTTCTTTGCAGCATCGGACTTTCCTTTCACCGTCAGACACATCCACAACTGAGCGTCCTTTCGGCTTTGGCCCAGCCGCTTCACTCTTTCTGGGGTTACTCGTACTTGCCCTCTGCTCTTCCCCAGTAGCATATTGGACACCTTCCGACCTGAGGGACTCATCTTCCGGCATCATATCTTTTAGCCTTTTGTTACTGTCCATGGGGTGAGTTGCCATTTCCTTCTCCAGGGGATCACGTTTGGTCTGAGTTCTCTGCTGTGACCTGTCCGTCCTGGGTGGCCCTCCACTTCATAGCCCACAGCCTCATCGAACCACGCAAGCCCCCTCGCCATGACAAGGCAGTGATCCATGAGGGAGACACTGTGAGTTAGCTTAGGCCAAAGTCATCTATCAAGTTTTAAGGCAAACTGGGGATTTGAATCTGGGTCTCTGGGATCCTAGTCTGAAACCCTAACCACTATGCTACTCAGGGTCTCCCACCTCAGGCTTTGCTAAAGTGCAGGGGGTTAGTGGCTGGCATAGTTCCCAGTTATAGTCCAAACAGGCTAATCCTGACTAAGGGGGATGGAAAGAATGTACAATAAGAGGAAAGTATTACAAACTTATACGTTAAGAATGATTTACAATTCCAACACTTTATGATTTAATGCGTTCAGATTACTGGACAAACATACCAAATGTTGATGTTCCTTTGTATTTTGTCTAGGTTATTTAAAAGGAAAAATATTGGATTTACTCTAATCTGCATTGTTATTTCTGCCATAGTGGGTTTTTTTTCTATGTTTATGTCTAAAGTAACTGTAGTCATATGGAGACTTTTTAATTTTGGCAAGGCTAAGCATTACGAAGCTCCTTTAAAAACCTTCTGGGCATTAAAATATCCCGAATGATGAGAAGTATATGTTCATAAGCGCTGTCAAGTTGTAACTGACTTATGGCGACCCCAGCAAGGGGCTTTCAAGGCAAGAAGCAGAGGCGGTTTGGTGTTGCCTTCCTCTGCAGTGTCTTCCTTGCTGGTTTCCCATCCATGTACCAACCCTGCTTAATGTCTAAAATCTGATGAGACTGGGCTACTTTGGTGCTACCTTTCCTCCCTAATAAGAAGTATACTTTGGCAAAATTCTTTACCATATCTGATCAGACTTCTGTTAAGTTACCAATGGTAGTAAATTATTTTAAAGTTATGTTTCCCTCCCTTTATTTTTGTCTCCCCAAAATATATACTAATATAAACTTCATCTCACCAGCCCCATAGGATGGGCCATATGTGCTTACCAAGTTAGGGATGGGGGAGTTCTGTTCTCTCATGCCAAGCTTTTAGCATAGTGAAACTAGTGTAGGAGTCAGCTTCCTGAGTGACTTCTCATGTGTTGGCAAGGTATCTTGAAATGTCAAATACATTTATCCAAGAAAAAAAAATAAGCTTATGGTCTATGTGCTGTAAGCAGGGCTCTTTTTGTAGCAGGAACTCCTTTGTGTCTTAGGTGACACACCACTAATGCAGCCAATCCTCCAAGAGCTTACCGTAGCCCCTGTAAGAAGAGCTCTCTAAGCTCTTGGAGGATTGGCTACATTGGGTGTGTTGACTAATATGCAAAGGAGTTCCTGCTACAAAAAGAGCCCTGGCTGTAAATATAACTCAGCAGATGCTTCAGTTTCTAGGGATGTACCAGTAGCACTTTAAAGACTAACACAATGTGAGGCAGGATATGAGCTTTCGTGAGTCACTGCTCACTTCTTCAGATACAGCTAGAATGGGAGTTTATCTGTCCTATATATTGGAAAGTGGAGTGATTTCAAATTCCAAGTGATGTGAGCAGGAAAATGGCAATAGCAGGTAAATGACAATAGCAGGCGTGATTGGATTAGATGAGCAGTGATGCACAAAAACCCTGCCACGTATCTTGCTAGTCTTTAAGGTGCTACTGGACTTTTACTCTTTTCTGCTGCTACAGACAAACTAACATGGCAACCCATCTTGATCTAGGGATGTACAGTGAGATTTTAGTTAATCAGAACACAAAATGTCTATACTTGCATATTATAACTAACCTGAAAGAGCAATTGAATGGCCATTGGTAATAAGTTTCCCTTTGGGATTAGTTCTAACAACATTCAGGTCTGTCCATTATTCTGGTACCAGGCTATCTGGTTCAGAGTTTAAGATGGCGGTTGAGTGGTATAAAGAGAGTGACACTGCAAATAATGTAAGTGCCAGGAATATATACAAATCAGCTTTTCTCTCTCCCCTTTCTGGTGTTCCTGCTGCACCTTTGTAGTCTGGTTTAGAATAAGGGTATCTCACACCAAGCCAGATGTGGCATGGCACCACTTTGAATCTATCTGTTGTCACTTATGGTTAGGGTATATAGAGAAGACGACATCTGATGTTCAGCAGTTGCAGAGCCTCCTTACCTCACATATACTTTTATGCCTACCTCCTGGTTCCTTGTAAGTTGTCAACATGTCACTCTGTGAGTGATGTGTGGGGATAGCATCACTTTGAACATCAGCTCAATTGCTATGCTCCTAGCTCTTTAGAGTTCAGTCTTCTTTGATATTTCTTTTCTCAGCTAAGAAAGCATAGGATAAAAAAACAGTGACACTGGTATGCCATTGGAGATGCGCCAGCGTCTGTAGCTTAGCAGTGAGCTATGAAACACCTCGGCAGTTGCTTCTTTGTCATGACAACTCACAAATATGCTATGAAAACACCCTAAGGAGGCTGGTTGAATCTCTGTAAAAATAAACCAGCTGATGAAAGGTTTTAAGACAAGTTTACCTATCAGGATGAAGTTGTGTTCAAATCTGAAATCAAATAGGCACCAGAAAGCCCGACTTGGATATTTAATACAGATTTCTTAACAGCTGTCCTGGTTAAACCAACACAAATGGCCAGATATCAGGTTATCGGCTCTCTGTTTCACTATTGCTCATTAATGCTCCTGACATCCTATTTCAATGTTGCAATATTTTGTCATGATGACAACTTAAATGTAGCTTTTGTGTAGAGAGGAAGTAATCTCTTGATTTACAGATGGCAGGAAAAAAATAACCATGGCAGATGGCCATCACTCCATACTTTTTGACCTTCCCATAGGCTAGCCCCCTGTAGGAGACAGAAGGCTGGATATAGGGATCACTTGTCTGATTCAGCAAAGCAACTCTTGTGTTCTGATGTTCAAACACATGTTCAAATGAACCAAACAAACTGGCAGCAAAAGCCTTCATCCTTGTTCTCATGGAGTTGTTAAACCTGTGTCTGAGCTGTACCATTTCAGAGTGTTAAGTAGGGGGTTCACACGACTGAAGGTGCACATCCCTTGCATGTATTAAAATAGGATAAGGTAGTACTCTTCTCCCTAATACCTCATTTTCTTATGTCTAATTCTAAATGTGGCCTTGTGGAGCAAAAATTCCAGACAATGGGGTCCGATACAGATAAGGAATATTTCTCTACAGACCTGGCACAGACCCTGCCCCCCGGCTTGCAAAAAAAAAAACCCAAACCCCAAATGGAAAAGCTGACATTTTTGTGAAAATACTGAGTTCTTGCAGTGCTATCTTGTAAGATCTTGGCCACCATTTTTGAAACGGGAGGGGCAGCCACCTACTACCATGTGAGATAAGCAAGTGAGTGAGTGAGGAAGGACAGAAGGAGCAGGAGCCAATGAAGAGAGTGGCCAGGCATGCAAGTGAGCAAGAAGGTATGGGAGGCGCTGCTCCCGCAGCTGCAGCAATGGGAGCCAGGCAGACAAAGGCAGCCATAATGAAGGCAGGTGGACTGGCCAGCAAGTGGCCTCTTGAGCGGGTGAGGTGAAGATGGAATTCCCTGTTCTGCCCATGAATTTCATGGGTCCCCTGCTTTCGAGTTGCCAGTTTCCAATGAGGGAGGGGGCCAAAAATCTCCAGGAATTACAGCTGATCTCCAGTCTACGGAGATCAGTTCTTCTGGAGCAAATGGTTGCTTTGGAAGGTGGACTCTATGGCATTCTACCCCGTGGAGGTCCTCTCCTCACCAAACCCTGCCCTCTACAGGGTCTACCCCCAAATTTCCAGATATTTCCCAACCCAGAGCTGGGAAGCCTAGCAGCTTTCCAGAACAGACAAAAACATAAGCAAACGGACAGATGTAAATTGAATAATCAAGACTGCTTCTCACCAAGGGAGTTAAGCATTTCATCCAGTAGACAAGAATATTAAAGTACTGCTGAGCAAGTCATGCAAAATACAACATTTATCATATATCCATTTATTTATTTATGTATGTTATTTATAGCCCGCCTTTTTCAAGGTGGATTATGTGGTGTAAAACAATGCAATCATGTAGCATAAAATTGCCTAATAATCAATGCAACAGGACTCGGATGATCTAAATTTAAAACAGAAAAAAAACCCTTTAAAGATCTTGACAACTCCAATTAACTAGCATCAGTATCTGATCAAAAAGAAGTCACATTTGAAATATGTCTAGAAAGATCATGATTTTTGTTAGTATTGATTATGTGTTTGATGAATTTATCTGGTTTTCTTTGTGGAAGGAATTTGTGTAAAGAAGCATTGATGCATGTGAGAATCTGCCTGCAATATCTAATGGTACAGCCAGTACGATGGAAGAATTTGTGCTAGGCTACCCCACGACATATTCTGTAGGCAGAATTTAACAGTTTTGTTTACAATGGCACTGAAGGCTGCATGGGACCTTACGCCAAACCATGCTTTTATGACATGTGGCACATGCTGACAATCATTCTTTGCATTTTTTCCCCTACCAACAGAGAAAATTTACAAAAACCCACAAAAAACAGTGTTGTTCAATGTTTTATAAATGACTTGGAGGAAGACATAGAGGAGATGCTTATCAGATTTGCAGATGACACAAAGCTGGGTGGGATTGCTAATTCTGAAGAAGACAGAATCAGGATTCAAAATGATCTAGATAGGCTGGAACAGTGGGCTGAGACAAATAAAATGAAATTCAATAGAGATAAGTGCAAAGTCCTACACTTAGGTACAAAAAATCAAAGGCACAGATATAGAATGGGAGGGACTTGGCTTGACAGCAGCACATGTGAAAGGGATCTGCGTGTTCTGGTTGATCACAAGCTAAACATGAGCCTGCAATGCGATGTGGCTGTGAAGAAAGCTAATGCAATCTTAGGATGCATTAACAGAAGCATTGTGTCCAGATCATGGGAGGTGGTGGTTCCCCTCTATTCTACTATGGTCATGCCTCACCAAGAGTACTGTGTCCAGTTTTGGGCACCACATTTTAGGAAGGATGCTGACAAGCTCAAGTGTGTTCAGAAGAGGGCAACCAGAATGGTGAGAGGGTTAGAATCCAAGTCTTATGAGGAAAGGCTGAAAGAGCTGGGTATGTTTAGCTTGGCAAAGAGAAGGCTTAGAGGGGACATGATTGCAGTCTTCAAATATTTGAAGGGCTGTCATGTAGAAGATGGAGCAGATCTATTCTGTCTTGCTCAGGATTGCAAGACTAGATCTAATGGGCAGAAATTACAAGGGAGTCATTACTGGCTAAATATCAGCAGAAACTTCCTACCTGTAAGAGTGGTTGAGCAGTGGAACAGACTGCTCAGGAGGTGGTGGATGCTCCTTTGCTGGACATTTTTAAGCGGAGGCTGGACGACCATCTTTCAGGTATGTTGTTGGGCTATCTTTTGGCTATGCTCCTGCAGAGTGCAGGGGGTTGGACTAGATAACCTGCAAGGTCCCTTCCAACTCTAACATTCTATGATTCTAAATGTAGTTTTCAAAACTAAAAGAAATTAGCACTAATAACAGAAGACCAAAGCAAGGCTTGGAAGAAGGACAGAGCAAGAATTTGTCAAGACCAATGACAGGAAACCTTAGAAAGAATTTTTATATATATGTATTTATTTATGACATTTCATAGAATCATAGAGTTGGAAGGGGCCATACAGACCATCTTGTCTAACCCCCTGCCCAATGCAGGACCAGCCTAAAGCATCTCTGACAAATATTCATCCAGCCTTATAAGGCATCTTTCTCTTGAAATAGGGCTCATGGTGACTGTGCTAGATTTAGAATGTTTTTGAACATTCTGTAATGTCACAGAAACTTAGCTAATGACTGGGAGCTAGGAGATCATAGGTTACATCAGCAGGCAGCAGGTAGCTTTTTGTATAAATAACATCAGCTTTTTTTGTTTGGTGTAGTGGTTAAGTGCACGGACTCTTATCTGGGAGAACCGGGTTTGATTCCCCACTCCTCCACTTGCACCTGCTGATGTGACCTTGGGTCAGTCACAAGCTCTGGCACAGCTGTCTCTCAAGGACAGTTTCTGTCAGAAGTTCTCTCAGCCCCACCTACCTCACAGGGTGTCTGTTGTGGGGAGGGGAAGGGAAAGGAGTTTGTAAGCTGCTCTGAGATGCCTTTGGGCAGTGAAGGGCAGGGTATAAATCCAAACTCTTCTTCTTCTTGTCACAAAATTATCATGTGGGAAGAATAGCCACAAAGATTTTGAGATCTTTGTTGAGATTACAGCTTGCAATGAAGCTGTTAGTTAACTATTCTACCAAAATGTTATTTGCTACTTTCCTTTCATGTATTTTTATTAAACTGCAGATGGCTGAAGCAGCCGGGCATCTCTGTCTGGATTGATGATTGCTACGACTACTAAAATTTAATTTCAAATCATCTGTACAATGATGTTGGCATTTTTCTTTCAATAAAGAAAAAAACTATGAAGAATTTCAGACAGACGATATAATCTGGAAGAGGAACGGTTCCCAAATGGTTTCTGGTCTGTCATTTCAGACAGAACCATTTTAGAACTGGTTCCCTGCCGGAATATATTTGTAATTTCACACACAAACGCTTTTGTCCTGTTTAGAACATGGGGCTAAAGCGTTTTACCTGTCAACCGCTTCCAAGTAGTCTTCAGTTTCCTCTCCCAATTCTGATGCACTTTTTCCCACCGTTTTTCACCCACATGAACATAAGTACATAAGAACATAAGAGAAGCCAATGTTGAATCAGGCCAATGGCCCATCTAGTCCAACACTCTGTCACACAGTGGGCAAAAATGCCACGTGCTATCAGGAGGTCCAGCAGTGGGGCCAGGACACTAGCAGCCCTCCCACTGCTGCCCCCTCCAGCACCAAGAATAGAGTGCATCACCTGCCCCAGACTGAGAGTTCCCATCTATACCCTGTGGCTAATAGCCACTGATGGACTTGTGCTCCATATGTTTATCTAATTCCCTCTTGAAACTGTCCATGCTTGTAGCTGCCACCACCTCCTGTGGCAGTGAATTCCATGTTAATCACTCTTTGGGTGAAGAAGTATTTCCTTTTATCTGTTCTAACGTGGGTGATCTTCGGCTTTTTTTTTGAATATTCACTTTAGAGTGCTATAGCGCAATAACACGACAGCATTATAGCAACCCCATTGGAATGCCCTGAGTGTTGTGTTATAGCACTATAGTATAGCAGGAAAAGGTGGGGAAAAGCAGTGCAGTCTGAAATGGCAAACCGCTTCAGATCCAGCTCTTTACCAGAAGGGGAAAACCATGAGTGAAATGGTAGCCCTATACCGGTTTACTCCATGATGGATCAAAAACGGCTTCAAACCGGCTTCAAAAGGGTAATGTGAAATTCCTCTATGTCTCCCAGAATCACCCTTTTCATCCCTTGAAATCAAGGTTGTTAAACAGCATGGATTGCACTCCTTAACAGGATGCAGCTCTAGGAGCCAGGATTACCAGCTCTGAATTGGGAAATTCCTGGAGATGTGGACTTCAGCAGGGTATGAGGCCATAGAGTCCAGCCGCCTTCTATGTGCCTACACTCTTGCCCCTTTCCTTTTTCTGATGTTCATATTTATGTTTTACTGAGCCAGGTGGAATCCCTTCAAGGCCAGAGAAATGAACCAGTCAAACTGGTGTTGGCAGATTTCTTTTTTACTGCTCCAGGCAAGCTGGAAGTTTGTGTTCCTTCCCAGGCTGCCTTATAGATCAACTATGTCTCACTTTCCAATCTCAATGAAGTTGCGTGGCACAATATTTGCCAATAAGTTATTCTATAGCTCTTTTTCTCTATCCTGCTCTGTTCCTGCTTGCCTTTGTTTTCACACTTCACAAAGCAGCACGCTTTTAGCAGACAGGTTTCAGCAAAGAGCTTGAAGATTCCCATTAGAAATCTCAGAGACTGATTCTGCTGTGTTGCTTGGAGTAATGCTGCTAAAATATGAAAGCATACTTCCATCTGACACTGTCTGTTGACCAGTATAAGCTTGCCTCTTGTTTCTCTTGTATCTTGGTCTATAACTGTATCACACCTGAACACATGAAGTTGCCTTATACTGAATCAGACCATTGGTCCATCAAAGAGCCAGCTTGGTGTAGTGTAATTTGGAGAATCTGGAGAATCAGGTTTGATTTCCCACTCCTCCACATGAAGCCAGCTGGGTGACCTTGGGTCAGTCACAGTTCTCTCAGAATTCTTTCAGCCCCAGTGTTTGTTGCGGGGAGAGGAAGGAAAGGTGATTGTAAGCTGCTCTGAGACTCCTTCAGGTAGTGAAGAAGAAGAGATTGGATTTATATCCCATCCTTCACTACCTGATGGAGTCTCAGAGCTTTCCCTTTCATTTCCCTTCCTCTCCCCACAACAGACACCCTATGAGGTAGGTGGAGCTGGAAGAGCTCTTTCCAGAACTGTCCTTGAGAGAAAAGCTCTGAAAGAACTTGTTAACTGGCCCAAAGTTATACCAAGTGAAGGGTGGGGTATAAAACCAGTTCTTCTTCAGCCACTTTCCTACCTCATCCCATTTCCTTCAAATGCAGCTTTTGCAACACCCTTTTTGCTTCTATATGGTATCCAATGCAATGTTCACATTGTATAAAAAATAGTTGTAGTAGCTGATTAAATCTATGGTGTTAAGGAGCTTCACACTGTGCAGGATTGCAGCTATTCATCCTGATTAAGTGCTGTTATAGGGCTAGCAGCCAGGCAACAGAATTAACAATGAATACATCTTGTGTATTAATGTGAATCATGTTGGTGCATTTGTATGGTTTTGGTGTGAATAGTCTCATGGTATTTATGATGTGTTCCATTCACCACTGATGACACTTGTCCTCAGTTTGGAGCACCACATCAAATTCCATCTGTTTTCCCAAATATTTGGGATCAGTTCAATTTCATTTCAAATGTATTGCTCAGCCAACTGGCCATTATAATGCAGCTTAATTAGACCAAAAACAGCCAAACGAGACCAAATTATTTCAAATGTAAGCTTGTGATTCCAAGTATACTTAGATTTGAGTCCAGGAGCACCTTATAGACCAAGAAGATGTTCAGGGTGTGAGCTTTCAAGAGTCAAAGTTCCCTTCATTTTGAAAACTCATACCCCAAAAATCTTGTTGGTCTCTAATGTGCCACTGGGCTCAAATCTTGCTGTTCTACTGCACATCAGCATGGCTACCCTCTGCAACTGTCGTCAAGAATACTTAAAGTCAAACAATTTAATTTTTCATCTGTCTAAAACACTTGCAAAAGACTCCATATAAAATGAATGGTCAATTTACAACCAATAACATCAGTTAAGGTAAATTTGCTACAAACATATGTTATTGCATTTTTTGTTAAGCTGTTTGTAGAAGTCTAAGAACAATCAGTGGGGTTTCCTCTCAGGCAACTATTTTAGGATAGCAGCCTGAATCTGTTTTTTAGTAGATAGGCCAAAATATATGTTTTCCCCATGTCCAAATCAATAAGACAACCAGGTTTTATCTAGGTGTGCTTAGAGGCTACAAGTGAGGAATGAATGAGGTCTTTAAACTGGTTCACCTCACAGTGGCATGGGTTGGCCAAAGGCAGAGCATATAGTATGCAATCCCTTGTTTCCTCAGTTAAAGGATGTTGTATAGCAGATCATAGAATCATAGAATGTTAGAGTTGGAAGGGACCTTGCAGGCCATCTAGTCCAACCCCCTGCACTCTGCAGGAACACAGCCGAAACCCTTACATACCTACAACATACCCAAAAGATGGTTGTCCAGTCTCCTCTTGAAAACGTCCAGTGAAGGAGCATCCACCACCTCCCGAGGCAGTCTGTTCCACTGCTCAACCACTCTTACAGTCAGGAAGTTTCTCCTGATATTAAGCCAGTAACAACTCCCTTGTAATTTCCACCCATTAGATCTAGTCTTGCAATCCGGAGCAAGAGAGAATAGATCCACTCCATCTTCTACATGACAGCCCTTCAAATATTTGAAGACTGCAATCATGTCCCCTCTAAACCTTCTCTTTCCCAGGCTAAACATACCCAACTCCCTCAGCCTTTCCTCATAAGACTTGGACTCCAACCCTCTCACCATCCTGGTCGCCCTCCTCTGGACCCGCTCGAGTTTGTCAACATCCTTCTGAAAATGTGGTGCCCAAAACTGGACACAGTACTCCAGGTGGGGCCTGACCATAGCAAAATACAGCGGAACTACCACCTCCCGTGATCTGGACACAATGCTTCTGCTAATGCATCCTAAGATTGCATTAGCTTTCTTCACAGCCGCATCACACTGCAGGCTCATGTTTAGCTTGTGATCAACCATAACACCTAGATCCCTTTCACATGTGCTGCTGTCAAGCCAAGTCCCTCCCATTCTATATCTGTGCCTTTGATTTTTTGTACCTAAGTGTAGGACTTTGCACTTATCTCTATTGAAATTCATTTTATTTGTCTCAGCCCACTGTTCCAGCCTATCAAGATCCTTCTGAATCCTGACTCTGTCTTTTTCAGAATTAGCAATCCCACCCAGCTTCGTGTCATCTGCAAATTTGATAAGCATCCCCTCTATGTCTTCATCCAGGTCATTTATAAAAACATTGAATAACACCGGGCCCAGGACCGAGCCCTGTGGTACTCCACTTGAGACTTCCCTCCACGTAGACGCAGAGCCATTTACGAGCACTCATTGGGTACAATTTTTCAACCAACCATGAATCTACCCAACGGTTGCGCCATCCAGCCCACACTTAACCAGCTTATCCTCAAGGATATCATGAGAAACTTTGTCAAATGCTTTACTGAAATCTAGATACACTATATCCACGGCATTGCCAGAGTGAACCATTTTGGTAACTCTGTCAAAAAAGGAGATGGGGATTTCCAGCCCTACACAGGGAGACTGGTGGGTAGGGGCGGGAGTTGCCCTTACCCTGAAGCAGTCATGTGGGGTGCTTTGGAGGGGCTTCCAAATGTAAACTTCTCTTTTACACTCCAGTGCAGTTATACCTTGGCAGTTGAAGAGGATTGCTGTTCAAGATACTGCTCTGCAGAGCTATTGATTTTTCAAAAGATTTTTAGATTTTTCTGGAAATGTAAGGGCTTCTTACATTTGAGAGCCAGTTTGTGTCAGGCTCTTCAGAAAATCAGTCAAACACCAGGCTTCATAAAGAAGATAGCGTTTATTGAAAGCAGTTCTAAAGGCACGGTAACATCTCTTTGTCAGTGATGGCTAACTCTAAGGAGACACCCACAGTTATACCAGCTTGAAATGCCCCCCTCTCTATCTATCAATAGTCACTAAGCCCGCGCGCGGGAAAAGGTGCGAAAGTACTAAAGCAGTAAATAACCAAAATGCCCCAGAGCTGTCCCAGACAGAGGAAACCAGAACTGTGAGACCAAGGACATTTGGTGAGATAACAGAGTGCCCAGGCAGTGGAATTCTGAATCTCCTAGGCAACCTGCACACCTCCCTACATTCCAGAGCGTGAAAAGTTGCAGACCATCCCTCCCTCCTACCCTTCCATCCATCCGATGTCAGGATTACCTGACAGTTTGGTATAGTGGTTAAGAGCATGGACTCTAATGTGGAAGAACTGGGTTTTGATTCCCCACTCCTCCACATGCAGCTGTTTGTATGACCTTGGGTCAGTCATAAATTATCTTAGAGCTGCTCTCTCAAGGGTAGTTCTCTCAGAGCTCTCTCAGCCCCACCTACCTCCTCCTCCTCCTTCTTCCTCATCCTCCCCAGGGTTTTCACTAAATGGTAGCCATGGCTAGCCCTGTTGTGTGGATTACGGGAATAGCTCTCTGTACTGAAAGGTTCGCATTAAAGGAGTAACAGTCATATTGTCCACTGACTGGTTTTATAGTGTCTGTCTGCCTGCCTGCCTGCCTCTCTATCTACATAACTTTCCCTGGCATAATTCCTTTCTGTTGTGGAAAACGCAAATAAACTGAATGCTTATACTTCAGTTCTATCACAATTTCCTATTGTTTTCTCTCTCGAATTATGGGCTTGTTTGAGCTTCCTAGCTGAGAGCAAACAGAACATCTTTTGCCAGCAACAGATGGTAGTAAAGGAAGATACAGGATGCATGGATTGGCTCATTTGTTTATTAGTTACAGTTTGGATACTGAAGATTATTTTGTGAGTTTAACATTTCCTTTGGGAAAATTCTGCCACGATCCAGTAAAAACCAAGATTTTTTAAAAATAAACTTATTAAAAAGTATGTGATTTATGGATTTTGGATGGGACCAGGAATACTTGCATCCAATGTGTCCTCACCTATTAATCACAGAGTATCACAGGAAAAGGAGCATTGATGGTGGACAGTGGATGGAAGGAGATCTGGGCTTAAATCCCAGCTCAGCTTGTTTTCTTTGGTTTCATCCTAGCCTACAGCACAGGGTTATTGCTAGCCATCCCCCGGGGTTTCATTAAGGCAGAGGTTCCATTCTACAGCAAGTCATTCCGTCTAAAGCTGTTGAAAAGCAGTAATGTTAACAAATGCTAATTAATACATATGTAATCACAGTACATTGTATATTAGTTATTTTTGGTGATTTTAATATGCATTCTTTTTATAAGTCAGTCTGAGATCTTTTTAATGAACTAAAAATAAACAGCTGAAACTAATTAAAGGTTAGAACCCTACTCTGGAGCCATTGAAATATGGGAAGATGAACAAGAAAGATTTTATACAAATATATATGAAAATGAGTTATGAAGAATAAGAGGAGACAGAGAATTTCCCACGTCTCTCTCCTTCCTTTACCTCCTCACTGCCTTATTGTCCGGGCAAGTCAGCACCAATAATGCTGCTCCCCTCACCTCCTTGAGGGACCTGTTCGATAAAGTGGGAGCCATCACAGAAAATGCATGGACTGTCATTGGTGCCAGATGGGCCATCTTTAATGAGGGAACCGCTAGAAAGTAGCAATCAGAAGATCATAGTTAATGCACAGGAACATATGGAGGAGAGATGGCACTTTACATATTCAGGTGCTGGGCCTAGGCAGTGACCTCATATGGCTTGGCTTCCATGACAACAGTGCACATGCACAAGCACTGCCTTATCCCCTTTCAGTGAGAATTAATTAATTTAATTTAATTTATTTATACCCGACCTTTCTTCCCAATGGGGACCCAAGGCAGCTTACATCATTCTCCTCTCCTCCAGTTTATTCTCACAACAACCCTGTGAGGTAGGTCAGGCTAAGAAGCCGTGACTGGCCCAAGGTCACCCAGCGAGTGGGGATTTGAACATGGGTGTCTTCTCCCTTGTAGGATACAGTAATATTTTGTTCATCCTTGGGACTTGCCCTAGGTGTACAGGAGTCTGCTCTTGTGCTTTAATTATTTATTTTCTTCCTCCTCAGCCTTCCTTTCTTGATGAGTCTCAAGAATAACAGGATTAGAAAATAATGTGATAAAAACAGTATAATAATACAATAAACATTGCAATAAAACATCACTGGAGAACATTGCAATAAAAATAATGTAATACAAGGAACGAAGCAGTGAAAACTGTCTAACATTTCACAAGCATTAATGTTTTTATATAGCCTGCAGAACCATAAAAGTTTGGGAGCCTTCCTGACCTCTTCAGGTAGGCCATTCCACCTGGTGGCAGCCACAGCGCAGATTGCTCCAGTATGGGCAGCTGTTGTGATGACAACCTCACAAGGTTTTATTCAGATGACTGGAGCTGTCATATTAGTATATATTGCAAGAGGTAGTCTTGCAGGTATTTGGGTCTGATGACATGAAGGACTTTTTAGTTGATAACCAGTACCTTGAACTGAACCCAGAAACTAATCGATTACCAGTGAGGTGACTGCAGAATAAGTGTAAGATGCCTACTCCACCCAGCTCCCAATAATAAACGAGATGTAGCATTCTGTCAAAGCTGGAGATTCCAAGATGTCCTCAAGGATAGAGCTATGCAGACTTGAGGTAACTGTGGCATAGATCCAAGTGGCCAGATTGGCTGGGTCAAGGCTTGAGAGCCATCCTCTGGGCCAAGGGAAACTGGAAGAAGGCATTGTTCACCACTGAACTGACTTGCTTCTCCAGCATTGGGTCTTGGAGAGAACAAAGATAATTTCAGGAAGCAGTCAAAATCAGGTACTACAGGACCAGTGAAAATACCCAGAGAGCAGCAGGAATTTACCTGACAGATCCAAAGCCCAATGGCATTGTGTTTCCCAGTAAATATCAGAACTTACTCCTCAAAGTTGCATGGATTTGAATGGATTTTGCTTTCTGCCTTCTTTTCAAGGAGAGAACAACTGTGGGTGAATGGTGGGCTGATTGAGAGGCTCATCAGAGCTATTGTTAGACACATTCATGGGGAACTTCTGATCAGACCCTAATTCTGGCCATGACACCTTCCTGGTAATCCTGACTCAATATTATCATCAGTTATCCTGGGACTGAATAATGAAAATAGTACTCTAAATCAATATATTCAATCCATAAATTATACCTGATCAGTGTCTATTATGGATGAAAATCCTAATGAAGAATAGTTTTGTTTTTTGCATTTGTGTGTGTGCTTGTGTGTGTGCGTGAGCGTGTGTGCCCATGTCTAGAAGTCATGGCAACCTCTGGCAACTCCTACTGGGGCATGGAGGATGTTCAGAGAAGTGGCTTGATAGCCTGCCTCTGCCACCCAGCCCTGGTATTCTTTGGAGGTCTCCCGTCCAAATACTTGCCAGGGTTGGCCCTGCTTAGCTTCTGAGATCTGATGAGATCAGGCTTGCCTGGGCTACCCAGGTCAGGGTGTGAAGAATTATTGATCGGTTTGGGGTCAGCATTCTAACAACAATCAATAAAAGACTTTAAAAACCCAGACATAATATGCATCTGACCAAGAATAAAGCAAAAGGATAATGAAAGCTAGGTAGTGATAAATCTTCCAATATCCTGTTTAAAACCAATATCCTGTTTGAAACAAATAAGGGGATCATTATTTAGTAATAAACCGGGCCAGCTTCAGATGGACACTTCATGTCAACTAGCTCCTCTCCCAACAGTGTGTTGAATCTATCTGTCTTAATTTATACATGCTTTCATGGAAGTAAGTTCAAGTAAGCAAACAGGATTGCAATCCTGAGTATGGTATCAAAACTCAACAGAAAAAAGAATAATGTCCCATGATGCCTTTCCTTGCATATGTCATTCCACAAAAGCCCAAACCCATTATTATTCTTTGCTTAGTACATTTTTGTCCCACCATACTACCAAGAGCTCATAGAGGCACTATCACATAAATGTCACATAAATGCTTCGTCTATTAGAGCCCTGGGGTGCCAGGTGGGTATTGACCACAATATCTCTCAGGAAACCCCCTGGGTCTGGGCCTCAATTTAGACTGGGGCTCAGGGTCACTCCGGTAGCGTGCTTCCCTTGTCCTGAGTCCCCTTCGTTTACAGAGCCTGCCGGCTCAGCTTAGGAGAAGCAAGGAGGGCACATAAACAGTCTCTGCTGCCCAAAGACTTGTTCAGACTCCCGGCTTATAAAACATAAAGGTTTATTCAAAACAAATAAAAACAAATAAGGGGGAGCTGTGGGATAAAACGGACAAAAGACAAAACTAATCCTAACTATCTAGCTACTATAAACATACGGTTTGTTGGTCCTTTCTCCCTGAACGTCCGGCACCTTCTAGCTTGGCCGCTTGCTTCAGGGTTCACTCAAAACTTGAGCCACACCTTCCAGGTCTCTTAGCACTGCCAAGACTCGCTTGCAGACACTGGCCGTCTTCTGAGCAGCTCCTGCATCCGGACTATACCTCACGGTGAGCAGTTCAGGAAGGCATTCCTGGCATTCGTCAAGTTGTCGAGAGCCTCTGGTCTCACAGCTTCCTCAAAATGCATAGATGTGCGTGTGTCCAGACAAGTCCATTGGTTCCTTTTTTCCCCCTGCATCTAGGACTGGGTTCTTATTTTTCCCCTCGCCAATCCCCGTCCTAGGCTAATTAGGGATTGCTGCCTTGACCCAGCTATCTCCCATTTGCTTAGCTTACTGGACGTGCTGATCCTGACTAAACTTACAGGCCTCTTATCTGTAATGATCCTGTGAATCAGTATCTCTGGCATGACAGGCACAAATTAGCTTCCCTTCATTTTTTCTTCACAACAACGACCCTGTGAGACAGGTTAGGCTAAGAGACAGTGACTAGGCCAAGGCCCCCCCAGGAAGCTTCCTGGAAGAGTGGGGCTTAGAGGGTGGATCTCTCATCCTAACATGGCACTCCAGTCCTTAGATTGTGGTTCTTATGAAACAGAAGCCATGTCTAGAACCTGAAAAGTAGCTTGCAATTAAACATGGCGAGTTTCTGCAGGGGAAGAACAATTCTCAGTGATGGAGTTGAGGAAGGAAACCATCTGTTTCAGAAATGATTGAATGAATCTGGTTTCATTTATACCTTGCCTTTTTCTCCAATAGAACCCAAAGTACTGTATTTTTTGCTCCATAAGACGCACCTGACCATAAGACAGACCAAGTTTTTACAGGAGGAAAACAGGGAAAAAACTATTCTGCACCGTTTACCCTCTCCCTGCTCCGTCCCTGTTTTCCCTCTCCCCTGCTCCCATTGGGTCTCCTGCCTGCCCCTCAGGCGTCGCTGCCCACAATTGGGTCTGCCCTTCCTTTGGCTCCTTCTGGGGCGGAACCCGGCTGCACCTCCAACGGTGTCCTCCCGGGGAATGGCTTGCTTCCGGGACACCGTCGATCCATTCCTTCGGGCCCTCATCTGGTGCCGCGGCTGCGGCCATCAGCCTTCTTTTGTCCCTCGTTGCACCGCTTGTTCTGCTCCAGGGCTCCCGCAGTTTGCCCCTGGCCTGCCCGGCCCTGCCAGGCCCTTCGGGGCGTTCTGAGGCTGTCTCCGGGTCGCCGCCTCAGGTCCCGGCATGAACGGTGGGTCCGGGTGGGGCTGTGGGCTTCTTTGGCCCTGTGGGGGGGGGCGTCTTCGGCTGCTGGCATTTGTAGTATTCACTCCATAAGATGCACACACTTCCCCCCCACACTTTTTTTTTTGGGGGGGGAATTGCGTCTTATGGAGGGAAAATACAGTATATTCCATCTTTTCCTCTCCTCCATTTTATCCTCACAACAACAACCCTGTGAGGTAAGTTGGGGGGGAGAGAGAGAGGGAAGGAGAAGCCCAAAGTCATCCAGCCAGAGTCCATGGCAGAGTGAGGATCTGAGGTGAGTTGCTACAGTAACCTCTACCAGACCGTGTGACAAAACTATTCCTGGATGTTACCACTTCAGCCCTTGAATAACTAAATGTTCTTCAGGGGGTTGGGGGGGAATACATTTATTTTATACATTTGTATGGCCACTTTTTCCTGAGTATCTCAGGATATACATTCAGAAAATTAGTTTGTCAGGGGAAACAAATGAGCTTTAGATTGTCACATCAGGCAGCGAGTTTGGGGCAGGATAACAGCATCCCACATCCCCCCCCGTCTCCTGTCTCCTCCACAAGTACCTCCTCCTGCCTGTTCTCTCGCAGGGGTTCAGTCCCCATTTTAGTTGCTCCTGGTCAGCACCCTGGACAGAAATGTTACATGATGCTGCCTTAGACAAGGGCTTTTCTGCACCATTTTTGTCTTCCTTCCTTCCTTCCTTCCTTCCTTCCTTCCTTCCTTCCTTCCTTCCTTCCTTCCTTCCTTCCTTCCTTCCTTCCTTCCTTCCTTCCTTCCTTCCTTCCTTCCTTCCAAGGCTGTGCATGTAAGCAGTCGCTCATTTACACAGGAAGCCCCGCTCAGCAGCGATCTTGAGCCACGCAGGGCCTTGCACTGTCCATTGCCCATTTTAAGATTACAGCAGTTGTATTCTGCTCAGGATGTGAACTGCTCCACTTAAAAGTGAAAAAAAAATAGAGGGAACATTGGTTCTGGTCCAGTATATCCCTTCATTTTCACACATATTTTTGTACCTTTATTATCACTTCAGGGTGTTTTTTTTGGGGGGGGGGTGTTTTCCCCTTGAGGTTTTCCTGTTTCTTTGTGACCACTTTTACCCCGATCATTTTTTCTAGAATCTGCATTTGCATTGCCTTTTCCCTCATGCATAATGTCTCTGTTGGTTTTCATCATACTGCCCCCTCCTGTGCACCTCTAGCCCACTTTTTAAGGACTGGGCTTCCATCATCGAACCATTCCCTCTCCTCCATCACCACCCCCGTCCTGAAAATGAGTGGTTTCAATTCTTCTTATTATTTTTAATGGCACTCTGTCAGTATCCTGCTGTAATGATAAGTCAAGCAGGTTCTCTGAAATCACAGCTTTCATTTTGAAGAAAAGTAAGTCTCTATCTTCTTCCATCACAGAGATATAAGGAAAAAGGTGTATCTCTGGAAAGGAAGATTATAGAGACTTACTTTTTAAAAAATGAAAGTTGGGAATTCAGAGAACCTGCTTGACCTATCATTACAGCAGTATATTGATCTTTCAGTTTTTTTAAAAATGCAGCCATTATATCAATATATCGATATAAGCATACACAAAATATTAAAGGGGTGTGTGTGTTGAGACACCACCAGTGACTACAGCACCCTCCTTTGAAAATCCTGATTATTTAAGGTGCATGCAGAAGAAAATAAACTGACTTCACAACTGTGAAAACACGCGGGGGGGGGGCAGACATGAGGAAGAACCCTGCCCAAACCGATTCCAATACTTGTGGATTGACTCCCAAGAAAATCAGAAGTAAGTTGAGCATGCAGAAAAGCCCCATGTCTATCAAATTTAGTATTGTCTACTCTGACTGGCGGGCCATAGTGGCTCAGAGGTTAAGATGCTGAGTTGCAGACTGGAAGATTGGTAGCTTGGCAGTTCGAGATCCTAGTGCCGTGTGACGGAGTGAGCTCCCATCTCTGGCCCCAGCAGTTCGAAAGCAAGAAATTGCAAGTAGATAAATAGGTACCACTTTGGTAGGAAGGTAACAGCATTCTGTGCACCTCGGCATTTAGTCATGCCAGCAACATGACCATGGAGAAGTCTTCAGACAGTGCTGGCTCTTCAGCTTGGAAATGGAGATGAGCACCACCCCCTTGAGTCAGATTTGACTAGCTTTCAAGCAAGGGAAACCTTTACCTTTTAGTCTGGCTGGCAGCAACCCTCCAGGTCTTTCATATTATCTACCACATGATGGTTGTAACTGGAGATGCCGGGGAGGGAAACTGTGACACTACAGTAGATGCTCTACCAATGAGCCACAGCCCCTCCCTTCAATGATTTCCCATTTGAAGGATAGTCCAGGAACACTTTTACCACATGATAGGCTGCTTAACTGGTGTCTATCAGTCAGTGAACTTCTAAGTTAGTGGCGGAGAGATGATTGGAACCGGAGAGACATTTGTAGGTACTTCATAGCTTGTCCTGACCTAAATATCTTTAAAAACATTCTTAGGCTGAAAAAATAAATTCCCTGGAGGCAGGAGACCAATGTAACCAAAGTGTTGTGTCCATTTAACCCTGCTTCTGAATTATGATGCAAAATCACAAGGAACTTGATGTGTGCAAGCTCATTTGAAATTAATGTGTCCACATCAGTTTTTACACCATCCCCAGACAATGGGGATTGTGGTAGATTGTCTAAATCTTAAACAACCTTCTTGGCACAAATTTAATAAAAGAAATCATCCCCAAGGGAAGTTATTTGTAAAACATATGGAAGTTGAACTATGACTGTACTGCAGGTGAAGTTATTGATTATAACTTCATAAGAAAAAAGAGAACATTTGTATGAGCAAAGATGCTGGGGGCCAATTTTGGAACTATAAATACATCCAGACCTTATTATTCATTAATAGCCAGAAATTCTCCCATTACAGTTCTTGACCACATGGTGGTCTGTCAGACTGCCTAATGAAAGCACATTTTTGTTGTGAACTAAAGGGGAACGCTCACCAATCTTTGCTTAATTGAACGGCACTGAATAGAGTTTAGCTAGAGTTACCTTATCTTCGCCACTGGAAAACTTGCGTAATGTCTGAGATAAGATTCAACCTCTTGGTATCTGTTTTGACCTTTGTGACATGGCCTCTTCTTTAGAGCCTACACAGCACTTTCCCCACAAAGTGTGAAAGTATTATGTAGGTACAAAAGCAGGTTTTACTGTCTGCTTCAGAGTACAAAACAACCTGAATAGTCTTTTAATGAAGAACTACCTACCTGCATATAACAAAGCCTGCATTTTAAAAAGACACACACACAGCTCACTAAAGGCAATTTTTTTCATATGTAGGCAAATGACAGATTTCAGGATTTTGTAAAAATATGAAATTATTTCAGACTCTTCGTAGATGGAAGGAGAACATAATGTGGAACTTACCCAGATATATGATTATTTCAGAAGACATATATAGCTTTAATACTTGAGGGTAATCACCTGAAAATCCTTCCCCCCCCCCTTTTTTTTTGGTACAGGAATCAACAATCAATCAATCAGTTACAATTTCCCCCAGTTATCTATTTTATTTAAATTAATTAAATCCCACTGTTCAAACCAAAGAATGTGAATGAACAGTGAGGAGCTTTTACTACTGGCAATACGTGGTCTGATCGGTGAGTCCAATTCCCAGTTTTAACCAGTTTCTACATAGCGTTCTAATGCAAGCCCATTTTTATGAATGTGCCCTAAGGGAGACAAAATGGATAAATATTTCTCAATATATTACATGTATTAGAGTAGTGCTTTGATTCAACCCTTCTTTCTCCTCTCCCTTCAGTCTCTTCCTAAATGCTGCTTTATTGTAATATCAGTTATACTATTTGTATGTAAATGTTATTTGTTATGTAGAATATTTCAAATGTGGTTTTAAAAAAATCTGACTTTGCATGGCAGTCTTGTTACCCTGGGGAAGCACATGTATGTGGCCATTCACACAGCCACATACACACATGTATGTGGCCATTATATACACAGACTGCAGATTTGGTGTGGTATTTGCCCTATCAAATAATGAGACCATTGTTGTAAAGGGTTGACTTTTATTATCTACTTGGACACTAGTGGGAGGAAATGGTGTGTGTGTGGGGGGAGAAACGTATGCCTTCATCACTTCTGTCTAAAACCACAAAGTTTTTGCAAAATGCTAGAGTGTCCACCATATCACTTCCAGTTTTACCAGAAATCATGTAAGGATGCCAGCAGGAGGAGGGAGTTGGGCCCTTTCCAGTCCTATTTTGGCCTTTGAGGGAGAACTCATTGGGGTGAAGCCTAGCTAGAGTTGCCAGATCGAGGCTGGGAAATTCCTGGATATTTTCTGATGAAGTCTGAGGAGTGCAGGGTGTGGGAAGGGGAGAGGCCTCAGCATGGTATAATGCCACAGAATCCACCCTCCAAAGCAGCCATTTCCTCCAAAGAGGCAGATGTCTGGAGTTCAGTTGTAATTCTAGAGTATCTCCAGGTCCCTCCTGGAGATGGGCAACCCTAGCCTTGAAGGAAACTTCTTGGGTGATTTGATGTCACCAGACTTGCATGACTCAAGCAGGCCTGGCTTTTTGCTACTGTTCAACAGCAGCCACCCTGTGAGACCCAGGTTCAGATCCCCATCTTGCTGTGGAAGCTGACTGGGTGATTTTGGACCAGTCACATCGTTTCAGCCTAACCTACCTCACAGGGTTGTTGTATGAATAAAGGAGGGAAAAGGAATAATGTAAGCTACTTTGGTCCCCACTGTGGAGAAAGAGTATAAATTTATAATCCACTGTGGGATATAAATGGCTAAGAAGGAGAGAATGAGGTGGGGAGAAGATATGGGGATTGCCAAGAGAGAGGAAAGAAGTTAGGAAATTCCTAGAAAAAAATGGGGGGGAGAGCCTGGTGAGGGTGAGGTTTGAGAAGGGGAGGGACCTCAAAGGGGTATAATGCCATAGACTCCACCAATGCTCCCTCTGAGCTGTGGAGTCTTGTGAGCAAGAATTCTACTTCGTGAGCTACTGGTACTAAAGATGTGAGCGAGCAATTTGGCCGCTGCATAAATTTGTTTGCTCTGGAGCCATCCTTCTTGAGCGAAGACAAAAATGTGTGAGCTGGAGGCTAAAAAGCTGTGAGCTAGCTCACACTAACTCAGCTTAGGGGGAATACTGGACTCCACCCTCCAAAACATCCATTTCTTCCATGGAAACTAGAGTTGCCAGGTGGGGGCTGGAGATTACCCAAAACTGCTTTCCAGATGACAGAGATCACTTCCCCTGGAGAAAATGGCTGCTTTGGATGCTGGACTCTGTGACATTGTATCTCACCGAGGTCCCTGTCATCCCAATGCTCCATCCCCAAATTTCCAGGGATTTCCCAGCCTCAGCCTGGCAACCTTAAGGGAACTGATCTCTGCAGTTGGGAGATCTGTTGTGATTCCAGGAGTTCTCCAGCCCCCACCCAGAGGCTGACAACCCTAGAAGAAGACAAGGAAGCAGGAAAAGGGGAGAAACTATGGGGGCTTTCTTGAAAGAGGAAATAGTGGGAGAGGGGGAAGAGAGGTGCCTCCCGCCAGTCCTTGTGGGTTCCCACTTGTTCTGCTCTAACACTGTAACTATTATGCAATGCTACCTCTCTTTTTGGTGACCTTGGGCCAGTCTCTCTCAGTTTCACCTACCTCACATGGTTGTTGGGAGGACAAAATGGTGGGAAGGCCCTGTATGCTACTCTGAGCTCCTTGGAGGTGGGCATAGAAAAGCAACTATGGAGTCCTCTGCTTCAGCTGATACATGCAGTGCCTTTTTCAGTAAATAGTTGGATCAAACTTTAAGGCCTAATTCTATCTATATATAAATTAAGATGAGCTCTTATATTTTAATTAAGAGTCTCACTTATGCTTTGCCTTTCTAATTATTCTATTTATAATTCTCCACAATTTTGTCATTTCCTCTGCATGATAGCAAGCAACCCATCATAACTGCTTTTCTTACGTTCTGTTCCCTCTCACTGAAAACCCATCCTGAAAATTGTGTTAAATGAAAGCCTCTGAATGGTGGATGCTGCATAGTAATTAAATGGAGCATGATTTGAATCTTCAGGGTTAGTAAGTCCAATATATTTGAGCAGAGTCACTCTCTGGTCCCTGAGGATCAAGTTCAGAACAAAATTGTATCTAAAATTCACACAGCTGGAGGGGGCCTGAAGATGCCGTCCAAAATTCAAATCCAGGTATGTTTGTTTGTTTTTGGATTGCAGAATATTATTCTTGGTTGTCTTTTCTTTGCAGAGGGTCACATTTTCTTACATAAAACTATCTCTGTCACATTTTGTTTCTGGTTTCTTTGTTTTACATTATGCAGTTGTGCAGGGCATGAAAACTGTGTACAGTTCTGGTCACCACACCTTAAAAAGGGTATTATAGCTTTAGAAAAAGTGCAGAAAAGAACAACTAGAATGATAAAAAGGTTGGAACACTTTCCCTATGAAGAAAGGTTAAAGGGCTTGAGGCTCTTTAGCTTGGAGAAATGATGGCTGAGGGGTGACATGATCGAGGTTTATAAGATTATGCATGGGATAGAGCAGGTAGAGAAAGAGGTACTTTTCTCCCTTTAACATAAGAGAAGCCAATGTTGAATCAGGCCAATGGCCCATCTAGTCCAACACTCTGTCACACAGCGGCCAAAAATACCAGGTGCCATCAGGACATCCAGCAGTGGGGCCAGGACACTAGAAGCCCTCCCACTGCTGCCCCCTCCAGCACCAAGAATAGAGTGCATCACCTGCCCCAGACTGAGAGTTCCCATCTATACCCTGTGGCTAATAGCCACTGATGGACTTCTGCTCCATATGTTTATCTAATTCCCTCTTGAAACTGTCCATGCTTGTAGCTGCCACCACCTCCTGTGGCAGTGAATTCCATATGTTAATCACTCTTTGGGTGAATAAGTACTTCCTTTTATCTTTTCTAACCCGACTGCTCAGCAATTTCATGGAGTGCCCACGAGTTCTTGTATTGTGAGAAAGGGAGAAAAGTACTTCTTTCTCAGCCTGCTCAATCCCATTCATAATCTTATAAACCTCAATCATGTCACCCTTCAGCCGTCGTTTCTCCAAGCTAAAGAGCCCCAAGCGTTTTAACCTTTCTTCATAGGGAAGGTGTTCCAACCCTCTTATCATTCTAGTTGCCCTTCTCTAGTTGCCCTTTCTGACAATGCAAGAACTCGTTGGCACTCAATGAAATTGCTAAGCGTTCGGGGTAGAACAGAAAAAAGGAAGTACTTCTTCACTCAAAGAGTGATTAACACATGGAATTCACCCTCACAGGAGGAGATGGTGGCTACAAACATGGATGGCTTCAAGAGGGAAATAGATAAATATATGGAACAGAGGTCCATCAGTGGCTATTAGCCACAAGTTTTGGATAGGGACTCTGGGGCAGGTGATGCTCTGTATTCTTGGTCCTTGGGAGGGTCAACAGTGGGAGGGCTTCTAGTGTCCTGGCCCCACTGATGGACCTCCCGATAGCACCTGGTATTTTTGGCCACTGTGTGACACAGAGTATTAGACTGGATGGGCCATTGGCTTGACCCAACACTGGCTTCTCTTATGTTCTTAAGGCAGAGATGTTCCACCAGGTGATGGCTTTCCATCTTGCTGGCACTCCTATTTCTCCTGCCTCCCCCCCCCCCCCACAAGACAATGATATATCTATGGAAGTCTTATCACCATTTTATGGATTATAGGTCATTACTGCTGCATAATAATATGTATTTTAAATATGTTTTTATTATGCATATGTTTTATGTTGATATACAGCGCCCTGAGCCCTGTTCCACAGGGAAGGGCAGTTTAAAAATCAAATTTAATAAATAAATACAGACTAGGACAATTGAAAACTTTCTAAACCATGTTTATTATCTCCTTGTATATTTTAGCCTAACCTACTTGAGTTGTTATTGTGAGACCAAGGAAGTAAGAATTTTAACGCATTCCCTATGGGAAAGTGGTGTAGAAATACTGCTGTTGCTGTGCTGGGAGTGAGATAAATAAAGAGCACCGTTGGCATCAATTAAATGTTTCTAACCATGCGGGGCCTCTTGCAAAATCACCAAGGAATGCATGCATCCATGTGGGAAAGCCAGGCTGTAGCATTAAGCACATTTGTGCAACAACCTATTTCTGACCAGTTGTAGGGGCATGGATGAATGCCCCACAAAATCACTGTACTTGCCTTTGTAAAGAGCACACTGCCACTGCATTTCAAATGGCTACCCGTTCACACCACCAGATGGGGAAAGAACAAATGGTGAAAAAAAGTAGGGGGGGGAGGAAGGGGAAAACTCAACCCAAGATAGCACTGCGAACCAGAAGGGTTAAGCTGACCTTATATATTATAAAAGTACAACATTTATTAGGGTGTACACATATTAAAATATATACGA
The DNA here is from genome assembly GCA_029375565.1 of Gekko gecko. Classification (NCBI taxonomy): domain Eukaryota; kingdom Metazoa; phylum Chordata; class Lepidosauria; order Squamata; family Gekkonidae; genus Gekko; species Gekko gecko. The sequence continues at coordinate 34,526,583 of JAPDNY010000007.1, forward strand.
GTTAAAAAAATATATATTTCCAAATATCAGACTAATAAAAGCATATCAAATATTAATACACATGATGGGTCAACACTTTCCAACTGAAGACCAAACGCGTTTCAGCCTCAAAAGGCCTTCCTCAGTGGTCACTATTACAACATAGTATAGACACACATTCAAGCATATGTATACAAGATCTTTAGTACACTTGTATAGCAACTAGATGTTGTATCCTGAAATTATAAAAATAGAAAGAGGGGAACAAGGGAAACAAAACTCAAATTAATATTTCAAATGTATGCCAAATCCTTATTAGTTTCCACAATTAATTATTTCAACCTATAATTACCTTATATGTTCTGTAATTGGGTGACTGGTATTAGTGATGGGCCATAGGTATAGCCATGTCCATTCCAATTATTCTAAATAAAAACCACAACATGAAATAATGAAATTATTATATTGATAGTTCCCATTATGTATTTAAAATAATCTAATAACTGTGAATAATTATAATAATAATTTCTGGTTCGCAGAAAGAACAAATGGGCCATTAAATCCAACTATCCCCTTAAGTTCCCTGAGGTTCAGTGCAGGAGATGGCAGACTCCCATCATCTCCTCTGTCACTTCCAGCAGACCTTACCAAATGACATCTGTATGTTTTGCATTGCCCCCCTCCTTCTTTGGACTCTTAGGTTTGTATAAGTTAAGAACTAGTCATCGTTAGGAGTTACAGATCTGTTGTTTTGCTGTATTTTGAATGTATGTGTGCCTTTTTCACCCTGTATTTCTGTCTAACTCTCTATGCTATTATTGTTCTTAATAAAAATGCTCACTTTAAAACTTTGCCTGTTTATTTCTGGGAATCTCCCCACTCGCATATGAAGCAGCAGAAGAGTTGGATTTATACCACCCCCTTCACTTGGGCCGAGTTCAGACTGGCAGTTTGGCCCAATATAGGCACGTTTCAGAAATGTTTCACAAACGGATTAAAAAGCCGGTTCACACAGGCACATCTGTCAGGCATTCTCCAGCCATACTCAACCCTTCTTGTAACACTTCCCTCCCGAGTTTAAAAGATACCAGGTGAAAGTGGTAGCAAACCCTGGAGAGACGTTCATCCTGCATTCCCAGAAGTGTGAACGCGAACAAGCTGATCCAGTAGGGATGCTCTTATGCGCATTAGTGCTTATGTGCATGAGCGCATAAGCACATATCTTCAGATTACATTACAAAAAGCTGCTTACAGCCACACCTCCACCAGGGGCAGGCCAACAGTGCTAACACTCCCTTGTCCCTCCTCCCCAGTATGCTCCCACTTCAGTCAGTGCAGTGTGACCAGGAAAACCCTGAACACACCTGTTCCAGGTCTTTTTGCCAGGACTCCCTCATGCTTCAAACTGCCAGTCTGACCTCAGCCTTGGAGTCTCAAAGCGGCTTATAATCACTTTCCCTTCCTCTCCCCACAACAGATAGCCTGTGAGGCAGGTGGGGTTGAGCCAGTTTGGTGTAGTGGTTAGGACCACAGACTCTAATCTCGGACAACCAGGTTTGATTTCCCACTCCTCTACTTGCAGCTGCTGGTGTGACCTTGGGTCAGTCACAAGTTCTTTCAGAGCTGTTCTCTTAGGAGCAGTTCTTCATCCCACCCTGCCAAATAACCGACAAATGGGATTGCTCATTTTCTGAGAAGTGATGTGGCTGGCACCAGCAGCCATAAGTATGCACACATGCAACAGGGGCATTCTTATTTGGTGTTCCCCTGTTTTTCTTGCCCCATCTGTCAAAATAGGGAACAATGACTCTGCCTCCAGTTTATTTACCATAAACAAAAATGCTGGTAGCCTTGGAACTGTCTGTCTTCTCAAAGGCTTTAATGCGTGCACATATGTCCTCAGTAAAAAACACCATTTTGATATTTCTTTTCATCAAGACCACAAGTTTGTGAATGAGTGTCAGAATTCATGGTTGCATTACTATTGCAGTTCTGTCCCACATATCAAAAGAAGATTCCTTCAGTGTATTTTGACTGCATCTCAACTGTCCCGTATTTATCCTGCCTTTCCTTCTAGAAGTTCAGGGCAACTCCATTTTATCCTCAAAACAATCACAAGGGCAGAGTTGCCAGCAGCCCTGGAGAAAAGTGCCCTCTTCCTTTAACAGAGGTTTGATGTGCAGTAATAGGACCTAGCAGTTTGAAAGCAAGAAATTGCAAGTAGATAAATAGGTACCGCTTTTGGTGGGAAGGTAACAGTGTTCCGTGTGCCTCGGCATCTAGTCATGCTGGCCACATGACCATGGAAACGTCTTCTGACAGTGCTGGCTCTTCGGCTTGGAAACGGAGATGAGCACCGCAACCCTAGAGTCGGATTCGATTCCCTTTCGAGCAAGGGAAACCTTTACCTTTACCTAATAGAACACTGAGGATTTTCATGGCATGGAAAATAGTAATACCTAGTATATAAGCCTCTATTGAAGAGGTGGGACATTTTTCTCCAGGCCTTCTGGCAACCTGATGTGACGTAGGTTGGGCTGAGAAAGTGTAGGTGGCCCAAAGGTGTGTGGGGAGAAGAAAAGAAGGAATTTGTAAGCTGCTCTGAAACTCCGAGTGAAGGGCGGGGTATAAATCCAATCTCTCCTCCTCCTCCTCCTCCTCCTCCTCCTCTTCTTCTTCTTCATGACTGCCACTCTCAGGCATGATGAGAAGAAAAGAGACACTTTAACCTGTAGTCACAGTGATCGGGCTCTTACTGCTAATTGAGACCTTGCTCATGATATATCCTAATTACTTGCCTGAGCCTCACATACAGCTGAAAGCTCACATTTCCAGATTATCACATCCCAAGGCTGAAATCAGTGTATGGCAGAATAGTCACATAGACACCTTTGTGCCGGGTGGCCTTCAGACACATCTAATTGCATATGCAAACAAATTATCTGCTCATTATGAGCAGGCAGGTTTAAACATTAAAGTCTGGAGTGAAGAATAAATACCCAATTAGCTCTGTGCCACTAGAGGCAAAGGTGGGTTTGTTTGTTTTTTGTAAGCTTCCTATACATTGCCTTTATGTTTTCAGCCAGACAAGTGGATAAAGGTGTGAAGAAATGCCATATGTAAATCAGAAACCAGCGTCTCCATATTTTCTGTGACAGTTCGTTTCTTGCTATCTGCTGTCAGGGGTTTAAGCCAGGGGGTAACGAGCTGTGTCATGTCTTGCTTGTGAGTTTCCAAGAAGTATCTGAAGGTGGCTTCACCTGTTGCTGGGATGTATAACAGTTGATATGCAAATGTATTCTGCATCATCTTTCCATACTTCAGAATATCATATGCCTCTTCAGATATTAAAAAGAAGTTTGCTTTGCTCACAGAGATCCCAGTGATGCTGTTTATCAGCAACAAATGTCCTGGGAAATGTGTTATGTCAGTCACTCAACCCCTGTGTGTGCTTACAGATACGTACCCTGTGAAGTTGCCTTCACATGATCTTAAAAATGTATGGACATACGGCTTCACTTGCAGCTGCTGGATGACCTTGGGCAAACCAGAGTTCTGTCAGAGCTGTTCTTGAAAGAGCAGTTCTGGAAAGAGCTATTTCAGCCCCACCTACCTAACAAGGTGTCTGTTGTGGGGAGGGGAAGGGAAAGCTGTTCTGAGACTGAGTGAAGGGGTATAAATCCAATTTCCTCCTCCTCCTCCTCCTCCTCCTCCTCCTTGTCTCCTGGAAATAGGGGAATATACCTGATACCTTCCATTTTTCAGTAAGGAGACTTACCCGTAGGGGGAATTTGAATATCTGCTACACTGTGGCTGCGATCATACAGAGGGGGGAAGAGGCGGGCAGGACGCGAGGCTGTTTGCCCCGCCTGCAATGACGCGTGTTTGCATGATCAAACTTCCCGCCGCGCATCCGCAGTTCCCCATAATACTGGGTTATCGGCAGTAGCTTTTTTTCACGCTACTGCCGCGTGTAACGACGCCCCGCCGATGACTCTGGGACGCCAGACAGATGAGCCTGTCTGATCACGTCCCTTTAATCCGCGGGGGAATCACATGGCTGCCATTGCTTCCGGTACGTATGATCGCACCCTGTAAATTGTATCTGTTGGCTTTCATCTATTATGTATTTATTTACAAAATTTATATTCTGCCTTTCTGCCCTCATAAGGGCCACCAAGGTGGCTAACAAATAAAACATACATAACAAAATTGCATCTTAAAAGACATTTAAACAAAAAAAAAACCATTAAAACCAGGGCTAAAATATACATACCAAAAAACATAAAAACAACAATTAAAACATTGTGCAGGAAGAAGAGAACACTGAAGGAATCCAAATGAAACAATCTGTGGAAAGATAGCAACAGAAGGGGCCAGGAGAGTCTCCCTGGGAAGAGAGTTCCGGAGTTTTGGTGCCACAACCGAGAAACCCCTCTCCTTGTTCGTCACCTGCCTCATCTGAGAAGATGCAGGCTCCTGAAGCAGGGTCACCAAAGATGACCACAGCGGTTGGACAGGTTCACAAGGGAGTAGGCAGTCCTTCAGGTATGCTGGTCCCAAAACCATATAGGACTTTCATGGTCAATACTAGCACCTTGAATTTTGCCCAGAAACACAGCATCTCAATGCGCAAGACCAGAAGTGTGAATCAAACACCTCTTATTGCCATTCCGTGACAACATGCAGATTTCTTTGGACTTTGTTCTGCATCTTAAAATCAATGTAAATCTCTCCTCCATGTATCTGTCTGATGACAGAAACGATATCCCTATTTCAGTCCGTCCTGAAATTCAAGAGGCTACTTTTCTCTCCATGGCCCTGGCAATCCCAGCATCAGAAAGACCCAAAAGCTGGCCAGTGGCCTTGTCAATCAATAAAACAGCAAGCAGGGTTATGAGCCTGAGCTTTGAAAAGCAGCACTCATCCTTAATTTCACACGTGCTAAATAATGCAGTTTCAATCCACTTTAGCAACTGTTTGCAAGTGGATTTTGCCATTACACACAGCAAAATCCAGTTGTAAAGTGCATTGGAAGTGGATTGAAAGTGCATTATTTAGTGTGTGCAAAAGTGCCTAGATATCATGATTGGTATGAGCAGAATCTTCCATGCTAGGCTCACATTAGGAAACAGGAAAAGTGTCTTTCAACTTTGCATCATGAGTACATTGGAGAACCTGAAGTGGAGACTGCCTCCTATGTGGAAAAAAAATATGGCAAAACTTGTTCATTTCAACATAGGGGTCTTTATCTCTTGCTGCTGAACATTCTCCATGTGTCAGCATCAGCTGAAGGTTTGTACAATCAATCAAGACTGTTTTCCTGTACACCAGCTGCGGCTAGGCACACAGCTGTGGCTAGGCACACAGCTGCTCAGGCAGGAGACCAATGCCCAAAATCAAGCTAGGGATCAAATAGTCAAAGGAACAGAGATCAGCAATAAAGGTGCAGGTTACAGCAGAATCAAAGTGAGAGTCCAGTCAGAATCAGGATCCATGGGAAAGGGCAGTCTGAAGACAGGCAGGGTATAGTCAAGATCAGGCAGGGAGTCAGAATCTACCAGGCAAAAGACAGAGAAGACCCAAAATCAGCATTAATATCATCTTCGCACCGCAGACTAATTGTTTAGACTGAACAGCCCACTCTGGAGGCAGCAGCTTTATGGCTCGTGGCTATATCCGATTGGACCCTAGAGTCAGCTGACTCTAGCAGCTCTTATTGAATCCTTCCAGACAGGGTGTTTCTTCCTCACGTGGCCACCTTCATGAGGCCACTGTGGTGGAACAGATTGGGCTGTTAGGCAGCTTAGATGGCACAGAGAGCAAAGCTCGTGTGTTGGCCTCAGATTTTGGGTTTGAGCTTCTATAGTGCCTGACACTGAAATACTTTGGCCACCAAATGAGAAGGGAGCACTCACTGGAGAAGAACCTGATGCTGGGAAAGACTGAAGGAAAAAGAAGAAGAGATGGCAAAGGATAAAATGGATAGACAGTGTTATGGATGCAATGAACATGAAATTAAGCAAACTCTGGAGCATGACGGAAGACAGGAGGGCCTGGCATGATGTGGTCCATGGGTGTTATGTACCGCCTCCAGGGGTCCATGGCTAAAGTAAGAGCTTGGTCCCTGAACACTGTGTCCACCAATAGCACCTCTGGTGGGAAATTCAAACCCTCCAATGGGACTGTGGGTGTGCCAGGTGGGATGTATCTAGTTGGCCCTTGCCGGGCCATTTTGGCAGTTCGTGTGTGAAGTACAATAAACGCGTCTGAACGCGTGTCGTAGTACAAGTCCTCCATGCGGCGAACTCAGTACTTTACAATGTGGTCACGAAGAGTCGGACTTGACTGTGCAACTGAACAATAACAACAACAAAATTGCCTTACAGCAACATGCCATAGCCATATATTCCATCTTCTTTGGGGCTTTTTGTGTGTGTCTTCATTGTCCAAACTTTTCTTTGGGTGACATTTAAGCCAGTGTCACCAGGTGTGCCTGAAAAAAACCTCTTGAATCTTTCTCCTGAGCTTCCCATCACCACCTCATTGCCCTTGTAACTAAAGAGTCTCTTCTTCCTATGGATATCAGTTTCTTTGAATATCGGCTCAACTTCTGCAATTTTTTTGCAGCACAGATAGTACCTGTAAATCTGTAGCATGGGGAGGAGATTACAGTAATACCACAAAAGGTTCTCATTAAAGTAGTAGTGGTCACAATGACCATGGACTGAATTTTTAATGTCTATCTTTCTAGGTCATTTGTATCCTGTTCTTCCTCCAAGCAGCTCAGAGCATCACACACAGTCCTCTTTTCACCATTTTATCCTCACAACAATCCTGTGAGGTAAATCAGGCTGAGAGACAGTGGCTGGCCCAAGGTCACCTGGTAAGCTTCATGGCAGAGTGAGAGATCTGAACCTATATCTCCCAGGTTCTAATGAACTACCCACCAGCTGCTGCTGTACTGCCAGTATCTACAGCTCAGAACACAGGAAGCAGCCTTTATGCCAAGCAGATCATTGGTCCATCTAGCTCAGGACTGTGTATTCTGATTGGTAGCAAGATCTCAGGAAGAAAATGGTCTTTCCCCAACACCAGCTAAAAGCATAAGCTCATCTGTCTGGATTCCCCTGACCTAATGTTGACTTCAACAGTCTCACTTCAGGTGCAAGGGAATTCATTTCCCAAGTGTGGATCAGAGCAATGGTGCAGGGGGGAGAAGGGGCTTCAGAATTCTCCTTTGTGCTGTATTCCCTGGGGAATACATTATGGGGCGGCACGTGAACGGAAGGGCTACACATTATGTATAGTTTAGCCTTGAGATGCTTTAACTGGAAATACTAGAGATCAGATTTAGGACCTTAGGAATGTAAAGTGTGTGTGTGCTCGCTCTCTCTCTCTCTCTCTCTCTCTCTCTCTCTCTCTCTCTCTCTCACGCATATACACATATACTCACACACACCTATACCAATGAGCTACAGATAGGGTTGCCAACCTCCAGGTGAAGTGGAGATCTCCTGGAATTCCAACTGTTCTCCACATTTCCATTCCAGATCTGCAATATCTACCTGTAATTACCTACCCAGACCAGAGTTAGGTATTTTTTAAAAATAAAATGTATATATGTTATATTACAATGCACATCAACAAATATATCAACAGATCATGCAGTGTTCTAGAGCACTGCTGCTCAGGGCAATGAAACTGAACTCAGAGAAAGAGTACTTTCCATACTATGCAAACTAGGGATTTATGCATGTTTACAGCACAGTCCCAAAAGTGTAATCCCTTCTGAACCCATCGATTTCAATGGATCTAGATCCCTTTCATATGGATCTTTAACCTGCTTTGGCTTCTGAAAGCAAACCTTTTTTTAAAAAGGTTTCATGCACGGTGAGGATAAAACAGTACATATGCAGCCCCCAATGGGCATGTATGGATGAACCTCAACAGTTCTAATACTAAAGGCTAGCACTTTCTAACACTAAAGGCTAACAACAGTGCTAACACTTTTCTATCACTTGATGCCATCTCAAGAGTATTTTTTGGAAGCAGATGCACATGTGAGCATCAATCAGCCCCTTGTTTGCCACCATTCTAAATGAGGAAAATCACTGTATATTGTACACATCCCATGCAAACCCCAAGATAGAAAAAGGAGAAGGATTATGTTCACAGGATAAAAAAGGGGTTCATACTAGTAAATTTACCCCCCATTTTGTATGGACAAAAGACTTTGCACATTATTATGTAGAATATGAAAAATCCTGCATTTTCATTATGTTGTTTCCTGCAGGCTGGCGCTCTCTCTCTCTCTCTCTCTCTCTCTCTCTCTCTCTCTCTCTCTCTCTCTCTCTCTCTCTCTCTCTCAACCAGGAACCCAACACTGAAAATTATCAGCAGTCAGCATGAAGGTATAATGAGGGCATTTCCATGTAAGTGGGGCTCATGAATAATTTCATCTGGTTTCTGAGCAATTCAGGAGCAATGATTTTTCCAATTCATAAGTGGGGGGAAAGGAACTTTTAGAAAACATAATGCTTTTATGATTCTCCCATAATCATAACTGCCCCAAACTGCAGTTTCCAACTGACAAAGGCTTTAGAATGAACTAAAAAAAGCCAGGATGATTTTCAATGTTGTGTTTGCGTTATGCAAACCATCTTGGCAGGGTTTGGTGGTTGTTGCATATTTCATAATCAGGAGCATCATGGCATGTGCTGCAAACATAGAACATCTTGGAAATTGTTTCATCAGCTTTCGGTTTGAAATTAACTGGCAGTGATTAGTTGTTTAGTCTGGGTTTGGGACTCCACTGAAGCCTTACCAGTGACATGAGTTAAGACCTTAAATCAAGCCTGTTGGATTAGACCGCTGGACCATCTAGACCATTATAGTGTTTAACACAGCAGCCAGCCAGTTGCCCTGGAAGGCCAAACAACTGGGCATGGAGGCCAAGCCTCTCCCCTACTGCTCCCTCCCAGCACTGGTATTCAGAGGTTTGCTGCCTCTGTATATGGAGGCTCCCTTCAGTAATCATGGCTAGCTTATTAGCCATTGATGGATCCCTCCTCCATGAATGTGCCTAATCCCCTTTGAAAGCTATTTATGCTTGTAGCCATCCCTACCTCCACTGGCAGTGAAATCCACAGTTTAATTACTCATCCTGTAAAGAAGCATTTCCTTTTATTTGACCTGAACCTACTTCCCAACAATTTCATTCCCCCCTCCAATTTTGTATTGTGGGAGAAGAGGAAAAAGCTCTCTTCCCCATTTTCTCCATCTTATGCATAATTTTATAATTCTCTATAGTATCTCCCTTAGATGTCTCCCCCCCGCCCAAGACTGAGAAGTCCCAGGATATATACTTTAATGCATGATTAGCCATGATGATAAACCAAAGGAAGCTGTAGACTGAAGAGGTGGAATTCTGGACAGTATGACCACAGACATATTATTCTGTTTAAAGATCTTCCATGTGTATCAATGCGACATGATCAGTTTTAGCACCGTACAGCAATGGTCCTCAACATTTTGCCCTGATGTACTAGTTGTGAAGGATTTTTAAGAGGGGTGGAACATTGAAAAAGATGCCCCCACAACCATCTGATATTGTAGCTTCTAGCATTCTACCAGTCTAATGTTGCTTTCCATATATGTCCAGAATGGTAGTGGAGAGACAGATGATTGATGCAAATGCTGTAAGTGATCATGTCATTATTTCTCTAAAAGGAGCTGTACCTGGGTCTGTCTAAGAAGAAGAAGAGAAGAGATTGAATTTATAGCCCACCCTTCACTACCCAAAGGAGTCTCCGAACGGATTACAATCTCCTTCCCCTTCCCCTCCCCACAACAGACACCTTGTGAGCAGTGTTCCCTCTAAGCTGAGTTAGTGTGAGCTAGCTCACAGTTTTTTAGCCTCTGGCTCAGACATTTTTGTCTTAGCTCAGGAAGGATGGTTCCAGAGCAAACTAATTTATGCAGTAGCCAAGTCACTTGCTCACGGCTTTAACGCTGGTAGTTCACAAAGCAGAATTTTTGCTCTCAGGACTCCACTGCATAGAGGGAGCATTGCTTGTGAGGTAGGTGGGGCTGAGAGAGCTCTTTCAAGAATGGTTCTTTCAAGAAAAGCTCTGACAGAATTATGGCTTGCCCAAGGCCATCCAGCAGCTGCAAGTGGGGGAGTGGGGAATCAAACCTGGTTCTCCCAGATTAGCGTCTGCACACTTAACCACTACACCAAACCACTACACCAAAGAGCATGGAGTTCTTGATTTATAATTGTGACTTTAAGAAGACCGATGTCTGAAGGTGTTGTGTATCTTGAGATCTCTTGGGAGTCAGTGCAGTGTCATGGTTACAGCCTTGGACTAGAACCCAGGGAGACCTGGTTTTAAATCTCCACTTGCCATAAAACTTAGCAGGTAACTTGGAGCCTTTCATTGTCTGTCATGTTAACTCACCTCAAAAGGTTCTTGTGAGGATTAAATGGGGGGGAGACCCAGGTGTGCAGCCATAAGCTCCTTAGAGGAAGGTCAGGATAAAAATGCCTCAGGTAACTAAATATCTCTGAATTTTTGTAGCATATTAGGAAATGTGTCCAGAGTTCAGATTATGAGCAGTAATTGGATCCAGTCTATTTTAAATTTTAACATGTGGGAGAAATCCAGCTTAAAAACAAGGGTTTACCAATTGCTGAGACTGTATTTCTGTGTAGCTTGTTGTAGCATTCATGGTGGAAGCCTTTGTGGTCCACTCTAAGCATGTACAATGAACAGCTGTTTTATTGGGAGAGGTCACCTCAAGCACAGCACCGTGGCAACCAGTGCTGAAAACCAACATGGGGGCATTTGGCCATAGTAGCACTTCAGTTGCGTTTGCCCAATACACGAATAATTTCATTTACCAGATAAAAGGCCAGATCTCTGGGCCGTGGTCATTTGAATAATTAAAGGAACAATCCTAACCAAGTCTTCTCAGAAGGAAGGCCTAAAACATTCAGTGGTGCTTAATCCCAAGAAAGATTTTTTTTTTTTAGGATTGCATTTTAACTTAACCACCTTCCATAAAGCATAGAACCCCCTCTTTGCACCCATTGGATGCATCCTTTAAATCAGCGTTTTTCAACCACTGTGCCGTGGCACACTAGTGTGCCGTGAGATATTGTATGGTGTGCCATGGGAAAAATTCCAATTTCATCCGTAACATGCGGCTTCGGCTCACAGAATTAATTTTTTTTAACATTTTCTAATGGTGGTGTGCCTCGTGATTTTTTTCATGAAAAAAAGTGTGCCTTTGCACAAAAAAGGTTGAAAAACACTGCTTTAAATGACTGGCACTGCATACATTATATTGCCCGCTTTTTGTACCTATGCAGCCAAAGGCATCTATTCAAGACATAACCACAAGAAGGGATTACCTGGGTACATAGGGTGACACAGAAGGCGCACCAGAGCTGTGATTCCCAACTCCAAAATATCAAACTTTTACTTTGTTTTTGCTGTTTCACTTTGGTGCTCCAGGTATGGCCCTCTAAAACTTTCTATGCTTTCTATGCTTCTTCTCCCTACAGTGTCCAGTCTGGCTAATTTAGTTCAGTTCAGTTTAGATGCCTTCATAGCAAAATCACTCCTCCTTGCCCTAATGATGGAGGAATCTTTGCTTCCTCACCTGCTGGGAAGACTGCTGATCAGGCCTGTAGCTACAGTGGGGGGCATTTGGGGGCCTGGCCCCCTGACTTCCTGCCAAGGCCCCCTGACTTCCATCCAGCCTCCAGGCCCTCTGGCTCTCTGGGCTGCCCAGAGGCCTCCCAATTCTCTAGGCTGCCTGAAAGACTCCCCACCACTGCCCCTTCCCCAAGTGTGGCTTGCTTCCCCGTGTAGGCAAGCAGAGTGTGAACGCTGCAGAAGTGAGTTTTTTTAATTTTATTTTTATTTTATTTCATTTTTTATTTAGTGATGTCAGTGCCCCTTGACTTATTTAAACGCCTCCTGAATTACAAAACCCTGGCTACAGGCCTGCTGCTGATTAAGTTTAGCCGCTGCGTCTTCTAAGTTGCACAGCGGGGGGGGGGAGTGTTGTCAAGTCGTAGCTGACTCACGGTGACCCTGTAGAGTTTTCCAGGCAAGAGACAAACGGGGGGGGGGGGGTTGCCACTGCCTGCCTCTATATAGCAACTCTGGACCTCCGTGGTGGTTTCCCATTCAAATACTAACTGGGGTGGACCTTGCTTAGCTTCTGAGGTCTGACAAGATTGGGCTCACCTGGGCAGTTCTTTACAACATCTTTAATACAGCTATATGCATGTGGTCAACTGACAGCTTTTTGCTTGACTCTTTCTGGCTGGAACTAGCATGAGAGAGGTATATTGGGTCAGAGAAGGTAATTATCATGAGAGTTTGGATAGCTGACTCCAGTTTTTCCAGAAAGTTTTGTTTCCTTGCCTTAAATTCATCTGACAATGTCTGAAAATTAAAGGTCAGGAAAATCTCGTTCCCACCCTCCCATTCTGCAAGTGTTGTTTAGCATACTTTCATGTCAGTTAGTGTGGTTATGTAACTTCATTTCCTGAATCATTCGTCTTTGTTTCAGTTGCAAAATCAGAGAGCAATCAAAATGTTCGGTTTATTGAGAACTTCCCTCCTTTTCACTGTTAAAACATTTTCCTGTTTGCACCTGAAGGCAAACAGGCTATACTTTAAAATAAGTATTGGAAGAGAATGTCCTTTATACTGAAGCAGTTTCAGAATAACTTGATAAGAAAGGGGCTGTTCAAGTGTGTTTTGCCCTGATCCAGTTAATGGGGATACACAGGAGTGGGCTCCTGTATGCATTTCCTCAGCTGGAAGAGATATGGGGGTCACTTATACAGGGGTTGTTTGCCCGGTTGGATTCCTACAGCATCATTGGGCTTCCATGCACTTCCCAGATTTTCCCCATCTTTCCTGAAATCTTTTCCAAACCTGCTTTGTTGCAATGTTTTGGGAAAGGTCATAGCAAAAACAGGGATCTTCCTGGTCCCACCCAGACTGGTGCCACTTTCCCTCCTTTTTTTTTTTTTTTTTTTTGTAATCAGCAAGTGACATGCTCTCGTATCATTATATCATTATAACAATCTTTTTGTTTGGTGTAGTGGTTAGGAACATGGACTCTAATCTGAGAGAACTGGGTTTGATTCCCCACTCCTCCACATGCAGCTGCTGGTGTGACCTTGGGTCAGTCATAAATTCTTTCAGAGCTGTTCTCTCAAGAGTAGTTCTCTCAGAGCTCTCTCAGCCCTATCTACCTCACAGGGTGTCTGATAGGGAGGGGAGGGAAGGGGATTGTAAGCCACTCTGAGATTCCCTTGGGTAGTGAAGGGTGGGGTATAAGTCCTATCTCTCCTTCCTCTCTTCTTCTTTTTGTCAAGTCCTCTGAATCCCCAGCTTTCATTTTTAAAAACTCAGTCTCTAGCTCCTTTCATTGAGGAGATACAAAGGGAAAGGCATCTCTCTGTAGGAAAAGGGACTAGAGAGTTCATTTTAAACAATAAGCATGGAATTCAGAGAACCTATATGTCAACTGCTGCTTTTTTTTAAAAAAGTCCTTTGATGGCAGGAAGGAGGGACAGCCACTGTGTGACTGGGCAGGGAAAATGCAGGGAAACTTGCCAAATTTGGAAGCCCCACTGCCACTGTGCTGTGCCTTATTTTTTCTTGACCATACAGAAAACTTACAGCTGGAGGTGCCAAACCTCCCTTACCTTGCCTTCCACATAGGGCTTGAGTGATGTTCAGTTCCAAAGAGTGAGCTTATTTTTTTTCTCCCAAAGGAAAAAAAAAATAAATTTCATATTAAATCAGTAATTCTGGCAGTAGGTCTCTTCTGTTTACTCAAAACACAAAAGCAAAAATTGTCAAACAAATTATCTGGTGTTGTTTTTGAAACGTGTTATATTGGCTGTGATAGATCGGTAGCATTGTGTTGTTTTCTCTTTATAAAGGACTAGGTTTTCACAATTCGACATTTGTAGAACAGATGGCTGATTTCTAGTACTACCTTCTGACTGGCTGTTATTTTACCTGCAACTCTTCAGTTCCCTGAAACAGATGGCTGGACGATTTAATGTATTCAACTTTTTAAAAGAAAAACAGATTATCTCCTTAGGTGGCAGTTTGGTGGGCTTTAAAAGAACTCAGAGCTTCATGTTGCTTGGAGCATCTGCTCAAAGCCCAGTTGGTATACTGCACTGTTAGCTTGTATTGTCCTACTGTGAGGAGACATGGAAAGCCACACCAATGCCACAACCTCTGCTAATATTGATGTGGCATCAGCTTTCCTTTTGCCTCTGTTCAGTTTATCAGTAGAGCTCCAGAGGCAACAACAGAGAGATGAGGCAGGAGGCACCTACAAAGCATTCTGATGTTCCAGTCTAATAATTTCTGTGTAGAACAGGCATCACATGTAGACCTTTCTAATCTATTAAGCAGAATTTAAAGCTGGTTTAGACAGACAAAGCCTTTCTGGATCAGGATGCGGGACACTTCTGACCACAAACATTAGCATTACTAACAGGACAGAAAAGTTATCCTCTTGGCCTGTGTGGAATTTTAGGTGCCAGGATCACTGCTATGGACCAGTATCTCAGAGGATATTAGAACATCCACATCCCAAAATGTATTATAAGGGCTTTTGAAACATCTCAAAAAAGGTTTGTAACACTCTGGCTTTGAAGGGCACCTGCTTATATTTTAAAATTTGGTATTGCTGGCTAACTTAATGGTTGGTTATTTATATATTTGCCGACTTATTTCATTTGTACCCTGCCTTTCACTTCCAATGGAGACCCAAATCAGTTTATATCTTTTTCCTGTCCTCCATTTTATCCTCACAGCGTCCCTGTGAGGTAGGCTAGGCTGAGATTATGTGACTGGTCCAAGGTCACCCAGAAAGCTTCCATGGCAGAGTGGGGTTTCAAACCTGATCCTAGTCTGAAACTCTAACCACTACACCACATTGGTTATTCTTTGTTGTTTTTATGAGGTATTAGTTGTATTGTCATTGGTATCTGCATTAGTTCCCAGTTTTCTGGGGGAAAGGCAGGTTTTAAATTCTAGAGATGTAAATAAACACCTATTAGTGCCCTGACCTGGATAGCCCGATTTTTTTTTTTTTTGCAATAAAATTTTTATTGCGTTTTTCCATAACAAAGACAAGTATTAGATAATACAGAACTGTTAACCAGTTAGAAATATGCAAAGTCAAGAAAAGACATTTGGTGATAGCACATTTTGCATTCAAACAACTTAAACAACACTAAAAGTAGATGAAGATTAAACAGTTAAAACGTACAGATAGCCTGATCTTGTCAGATCTTAGCTGCTGAGCAGGGTCAGCCCTGGTTGGTATTTGGATGGGAGACCACCAAGGAATTCCAGGGTCACTATTTGGAGGCAGGCATGGCTTTCGAGCAAGGGAACCTTTACCTTTACCTTTAATAGCAAACACCTCTGAATGTCTCTTGTCTTGAAAACCCTAAGGGGTTGCCATAAATCGGGTAAAACTTGACAGCAAAAAAAGGTCCGTCTGTGTGAATTCTTAGAACACAAAACAGGAACGTTAAAGCACTGTATGGTGACTACAGGGTTTTTTGGTTCATTTGGTGAACTACCCTCCATGTATGTATGTTGCTTCCCAGCAAGCACTTTGTGAACCAACCAGACCAGAAGCTCAGGCCTCTCCTATTCATTTGGGTGCTTAACATCTGTCAACTCTTAGGACCTCTCAGTGAGTGTGACACCCATACAAGAAGGCACTTTGTTCATACATGGGGGACTCTCCCACAGATCTTTTATTTTATTTTTTTTCAGAATAGCTGTTTCCATCCTGTTATGTGCTCAGATGCACATAGTTACCAGAATTGTTCTGGAAACAAGATATGGTAATTGCAGAAGCACACAGATAGATTTTGTTGCATGTGATGTTGTTCATAGCAATTTTTAGCATGCAGCAAATATGGTAAAGAGGGCACAATAAACCTCAGGTTCAAAATGGTTTAAAATTGGCATCATCTTTGGAGTGTTCAGCAGTTGTGTGGGGCTGACAATTTGCTGACGCTTCTGAGGAATGAGCGAAACATTTGCGGAGCAGCAGGAATGCAGCATTTTCCAGACTGAAATCCATGCCAAAATGTTCCAACTTGGAAGCTTCAAATTAAGCTTCTCACTCCTATCTACAGCATCTAAATGTCCCCCTTTGTGGCAGGTGCCGAGCATATGCAGATCCATTTAACTTGAACATGAGTTGTAAGAGAAATCCCAGTTACTCTTATGTAATACTTCAACGTGAAATTAAGAACATCAAGTCAGGCACCTCAGTTAGCAAATACACAGCCTCAAAGCCTTCATAACTCGTATTTGTCATATACCCTTAACATAGACCTAGCAATCCTCCATTGCCTGCATCTCAAGAGAAGAAGTTGCCAGGCAAATTATTTCAGCAAATAATGAAAGAGTAATTGCATTGACTCCTGACATGGATGTGCTGGGCTAGCCCACTTTTGTCAGATCTCTGAAGCTAAGAAAGGTTGGCCCTCATTAGTACTTGGATGGGAGGCCACTACTCAGAGGCCATGCAATGGCAAACCACTTCTGTTCATCTCTTGCCTTGGAAACCCTATGGGATCGCTATGCTGGCTGCAACTTGGCAGCACATTCCACGACCAATTGTATTGACTGTAGGTTGTGTGGTCCATAAAAACTGTTTAAAAGGACGTCTGTTTCTTGCAGATCTCTCTTCTTGATTGCTTTGGGATAGAGGCAGCCCATTTCTAGAATTAAGCTTCTGGCTATGATCCACCATGTCCTAAAATCTCAGGGGAAATAAAAATATGAAAAAAAATCAGAAACCCTGTTTCATTGATGTGTGTGTGTGCTTTTCTATTCTTTTTGCCCACACCGAAAAACTGCCATACCATTTCTGAGATTTTGAGCTATTGCTTCAAAATGAGGCTGAAAATATCTGTCTAATCATGGAGTCTTTCCTCAGTCTGAATTGGTCTTGTTTGCTCTGAATTATATCAGCAGATGAAAAATATCTGATGGGCTGCATAGTGTCCTGGTATCATTCCATTTAGTGTGTGATCTCCAATGGGCTGGGATTGCTCATGTGATTAGTCAAGGATGAAGAAGATAAGAAGGAAAACAGAGTCGAGGCAGCTGTAAGTGTATGTCAAAGGCAACAGCAAGTGAATCCAGAGGCTTGCCAAAGGTACCCAATGATGATGCCTTCTAATGTTGGCCCTGAGAAAAAGGGTAATTCCTGGAAATACAGTGGAAAAATAGCATATTTGAGGGAAAGTTTGGTTTAAACTCCTCTCCATAACATGCTAGTTAAGGATGAACTGATATACCAATTTTAACACTGTAGTATTCATTAAGTATCTTGCAGTACAATCCTGTGCAGAATTACTGGAGACTAATACTACAGAAATCACTGGTTGTAGACTGGAGTAACTGTTGTAGGATTGTGGAGTTCATTGTGGTGCATGGATCATATTCTTCTTTGACAGGCACCTATAGAGATGCAGAGCCTAAGTGTTCCAAATTCATTTTAAAAATGAACGTTCATCCTTATGTAAGTCTTTGAAACAATTTATTATTAGAATGTTTGTGGCCTGTTTTTCTCTGCATAGTGGGTCCTGGTCTGGAAACAATGGCCTCTAGGTGATTTCTAGACAGGCTTGTGGAGGGGTTGCCTGGCAACAGGATGGAAAAGGAAAGAGTGAACTCTAAGAAAGGGAAGAGGGAGCTGAAGGTGTGTGTGTTTTTTTCTTGAAAAAGTGGAGGATTTCTATGGAAGAAAGAGAAGATAGCCTGTGGAGCAGGAAGAAGGGCAGATGGCAGAACAGCAGCCATTTTCTGGCATGGGCCTTTTGTTCCACAGTGTTTATGGATCTTCTACTGCTTCTGTGAGGAAAAGTTGCTTCTCAGAGCCCATAAAGAAGAGGGAGCGCACCAAGCCTCCAGACCTTGCTTGAGTTTTTGAAACTGAACTAACTTTCCCCCTCACTCTAAATCCAGAACTACTCAATATATTTATCGTTAGCACTGTTCTGTTCAAAATGCCCAGTTCTATCCTTCTTATTTCCCATCTCCCATTTGTCAGTTAAGGCTGTGTTTGTATAAGCAGCAGATCTTGTTTTGAATGAGGCATCCACAGCTCTGTGACCATTGACTAGGTCCTTTTAAAGCTGGAATTGTTGCATATATATTTATGGGCTTCCTTATACACCCCTTTAAAGCTAACACTAGGAATGTTATGGTTGCTAGTAACAGCTGCTGGTTATACATGCATATATAGGGCACATTAGACAATTAATTAAATAATGCCAAATGGCAGGGTATTTATTAACGTGTTGAGACAAATTGAAAGATATAAATGTTAAGTTACCCAGGCAGAGTCATCCTAAAGGGACAACACTGCCGATGTAAACTGTCAGTGACAGGGAAAAAATAGCTTTATATTTAGCTTTTCTGGAGAAAAGTAAGTGTTAATTATTAGCAGCAGCATTTGGTCTTTAGGAATTTGTGCATACTGGTATAAACATTAATGAAAAACATTTAAGGTACAAGCATCAGAAGTGTGGAGAAACAGAAAACAAACAACGGCCCAGGACAGACTGGCAATTTGCCCCAGTATCGAGTCGCGGCAAAAAAACCCCGGAGTAAATGATACCGGGTTTTCCCATCCACACAGCGGGGGCCTCTGCCGGAAGATACTGGATGGAGGCGCGCGGGAGCGTTCAGACTGCTGCGCCGGAGGCGCACTATATTCGCTGTTTCCCCATTATTTCGGCTGTGGGCGTATGTGCGCATGAGCGCTTAAGCGCTCATGCGCATAAGTGCATTTTGGCGATTTTTTTTTTTTGCCCTGCAACGCCGGCACCGCATTGGGCAGTGGAGCGGAGCGCAGCCAATCACACCGCTGCTGCCTCATGCCCAACGCGGGTTGCTCCCGGCTTTTCGGCTGCGCGTTCAGACTCCCCGGAAGCGGAGAAACGCGTGACAAACGCAGGCTTTCAAGATTTGCGTCGGCTTTTATCAGGTGTTTTTTAAATCCGGCAGTGAAGCGCGAGAGCACCGGTAGGCTACGGGTGGGGGACGCCAGGCAGATGTGCCTGTGTGAACATTCCATTTAATCCGATATTGAGTCGTTGTCAGCCCGGGTCCCATCCCACGGCAAATTGCCAGTCTGTCCTCGGCCAACATTTGTTCTTCAGCCATTTTGCAATATGATTTGCTGTGACAATGGAAACTTTGCACAGAAACACAAACACAATATGTTAGCAGGAAAATATGAATGTAAAAAGTCCTGCATTTATAGCATATAAAATATTGTTACAACAATTGTGAGCATGGTTTTTGACTATTGAATTCATTGCCAATCAGAAGCCCTAAAAAAAAAACCACCAACATTTGGCAGGTACCTGGAAAAGCATCAGTGGAAACCATGACACCCATGAGCACATGCTGGAGAACCTGTAATAAGTACTGAACAACATTAAAACCAAGTCACAGCCCACCTCCATGACACGGGGGGGAGGTCTTAACCATCCCATGTTTTGTTTGGTTTTAGTTTTCAGATTTCCCTGCAAACTTGGGGGGGGGGCAAGTTTGCAGCAAATGTGGCCCCAAGCTGTGGATTGAGATATCTGCAGATTGGGCCAGACTTATTAGAATGTAAGAAGATACAGAATAAAGTTTGAGTCCAGTGGCACCTTTAAGACCAACAAAGTTTTATTCAAAGTATAAACTTGTGTGCATGCACATGAAAGCTTATACCATGAATAAAACTTTGTTGGTCTTAATGGTGCCACTGGATTCAAACTTTGTTCGCTGCTTCAGACCAACACAGCTACGTTACTGTTGTGTTACTATTTTCATAAAACAGAGTCCATTGTTAACCATTTTTCTTGAATATTTTATTAGCTAATGTTGTTCGGATTAAAAATATTTTTGCAGAATGTTATAGATATTTGCACCTTTTCTCACATTGATACAAATACATCCTTCCCTTCTTGAATATTCAAACCCTAGTAGGGATTCTGTTTTGCTTCTTAGATCCCATAACCGCACCTAGGCCGACAAGAATAGCACTCCTCTTTTGGTAACAGTAGTGTAGAAAACATTGTTTTGTTCTCTGATATTTCAAAAGCATGTGACAATATCAGAGAACAAAATACAAGGATCTACAGAGAATACACAAAACAGATCACCGATACCATACATTATGAACAGAGTAGGCCACTGTATTTAATTAAAAATTCCATAGCACGGAAGCTGTATAATTAGTAAAAAGGCTCCTCTGTCTGTCTACTTGTCTGTCAGCTTCATTTATACTCCCCTTTTTTGCTTACACAGAAGACTGATTACATAATTCAAAACAATGCAAGAACTGTATAAAACATATAACCGACAGCAGTAAAACTGGACCACAAGATTAGACAACAATGCACTAAAGCAGTATAATACATGCAATATAATGGTATAATATATAAAACTGGGCAACCGAACTGGATTGCACAACTGGAGAACAATGCAATAAAGACAGCATAGTACAAGGAAGAAAGCACTGAAAACCGCCTAAACTTTCACAGACATTCAAAACCTTTATTCCATTTTTTAAATAGAACCCCCTGAACAATATTGTTCTGAACATTCTGCAGAACGATAAAAGCATGGGAGCCTTCCTAACCTCTTCAGGCAGGGGCCACACAGAGAACAGTTTGGTATGGGTAGCTGTTGAAAGGCAGCAGATGGCTTTGTTTGGATGAGCAAACTGCTGTAATGGAGTGTAT
Source organism: Gekko gecko (assembly GCA_029375565.1). Lineage (NCBI taxonomy): Eukaryota > Metazoa > Chordata > Lepidosauria > Squamata > Gekkonidae > Gekko > Gekko gecko. The sequence continues at coordinate 34,547,398 of JAPDNY010000007.1, forward strand.
TGTACGCAGCAGTCCCACAAATATGAACATTCAGGTGATGAAGACTAGGGCCTCTGGTTTGTGGGCGAATTCATAGAAAGATGGGGACCCCCATGTGCAAACAGATGCTGCACAAGCTGATTCTAGACTGATGCAGCTGCTGGGGCTGCAAACGTGTACTCCTTTTGTGAATCCTCACTAGTGCTGAACATGTGCTGGAGGGGGAATCAGGGGGCTCAATTTTGTCCCTCGTGCTCCTCCCTGTTGAAACCGAATCAGTGTGATTATCTGTTTTCTGAAAGGGCTCTTTAAAAAGCTATGCATGCACACAATTAATTCAGGCCCAAAGTATTCCTAAACAGGTCAGTTATGGACGCCAAGGGCTGGGGGCAGGAAAACTGGAGTGTGTGATATATCAGGTACGCCAATACATGACTCGTGGTAGCTCTAGGACTTGCCTTACTATAGAGTTTTGTCATAGAGTTCCTGGCAATTCCAGTCCCCTGAAGTGATGTAGCAATGCAGCTGGCATCCCTGTTTTTGTTTTAAAAATTTTCTCCCGCTTGCCACTCAGGGCAGCAGTGGGCAAAGCAGGCTGCCAGCAGGAGGCCTCCTGCAAAAAGCGGGAGGCCTTGTAGCCCAAGGTCACTATCCAAAGTGACTAAAAAGCCTGCCTTTGTAATTCTGCATGTGACTGCCTAAGCTTTAATGTCTAAACTCTCCTGACTCATTAATCTTCACCTCCTAAATGCCAAGGGTTTCTGGCTTTTACCAATACTCTAAATTGTACCAAAGGAGCCTTATACAGATAAAGCTTAACTTATTTGCTATTTGTGCATTAAATACTTCATTTTTCTGACCTTTAGTACATGGCTGATACTCTTTTCCCTCAAGCCCACTTAAGCCTGAAGTCATATTTGTACTTTTTGCAAATATAATACTAGTTTCAGCACCAAAATACGCACACGTCTTTCAGTCTGAAATAAGGATTTTGCAGTTCAAATACCCCTTTCAAGTTCCAGTGAACCATACGTTTAAATGTTGGCAAGGAAAGCCAATGGGATATCAGAATTTAAATTCCTAGCCTCAATTTTATCCTCATGCTTTGCCTCTCCATCTTTTTTTTTACCTGTTTCTATCCTTTGTTTGAGTAGGCAATGTTTTGTACAGTAGCCATTTTCTTCTGTCTGGGCTCTTTGGCATTCAACAACTGGCTGATACACAGAAACGTAGATAAGAGGCACCTGCCTTGGCATGGCTATGAAATGATGAAAACAAGTCCAGTGACTTACAGTACAATCCTAAGCAGAGTTATACCTTTCTAAACATTGGCAGTTTTCACTGTTTAGGACTGTGCTGTTTTAATTTCAAGTTTCAGTACCTCATTTAGATTCAGGAGTCCCACCAGAAAAAAGCTGGCAAGCCAAGGGCCTTGGCTAAGCTATGTTACCTTGAAGCATGCATGCATGGCTTGTCACATAGAGAAACCTGCCTGAGTTACAGCTAAGGAGTTTTTCTGCACCCCTGAAGAAATGGAACCAGAGGCATGTGATAATTTATATCCTAAACCTGTCCAGCTTGAAGTTTCTTTCCATTTCTTTAATATTGCCAAGGGAACATCTGATAGAGGGAGAAAGCTGTGTTGTGCTCTATATGAGAAATGAGTGATAATAACAAAATGTCATCTTGCTTAAGCAAGGCCAATATATTTCTTTGAAAGGAATAAGGGATGTGCCGCAGCTGCAGTTAGTAAACAAAATAAAATCTCCTGCCCTTGGGCAACTTCCAAAGGATTTATAGCAGAAGGAAACCGGAGTCTTGTCAACTGCTGAGGATGGCAACACAACCTGTTGTCTGTTTTCATTTGGAAGCAATCAGCTGTGATCAGGCTCGCTGGAGTCCTAACTGATTAAAGACTTTCTGTTGGAGGTGGCAGGAAGGAGGTGGATGCATTGGGCACCAGGCTTTTTGGTGTGTGGCCTGCTGTAGATAAAAGAGCCACCCACATATTTCTAATTAAGCACCTTTGGGCATAGAGAAGAAGATGCTGCTATGCTAAGGAGTTGCTAGTTGCGGTGAGCAGATAGAAAAGAAGAATCTCTGTTCTACTGCTAGATGTGTAAAACAGGAAAGTTCAATAGCTTTTCTTGCCAAAACAAGCAACTGCGCAAGTGCAGATTAGTTTTATATATTATATTTATATCCTACCTCTTTTCTATGATGGAACCCAAGTTCAACATAGGGCCTCCAGAAATCCATAAGAATGTAAGGGGTGTTCTGCTGGATCAGACTACTGGTCCCTCTAGTTCAGCATCCAGTAGACAACCAGTTGCTGTAGAGGGCTAACAAACAGGGCATTAGAGGCCAAGGTCTTCTCCTAGTATTGCATCTTAGAACCGGCATTCAGAGTTGTAGTCATCTTCACTAGTAGCCATTAACGGGTCTATCTCCATGAATCTGTCTAACCCCTTTTAAAACAATCTATGCTTGTAGCCATTACTATGTCCACTGGCAGTGAATTTCACATAAGAACAGAAGAGAAGCCAATGTTGGATCAGGCCAGTGGCCCATCCAGTCCAACACTCTGTCATACAGTGGCCAAAAATACCAGGTGCCATCAGGAGGTCCAGCAGCGGGGGCAGGACACTAGAATTACTCGATGACCACAGAAGTACTTTCTTCTGTACATCCTGAATCCATCAGCATCACGGCCCCCATGCAGACGCTGAACAGGCCCATAGACCTTTGGACCACGGCAAGGTTCTTTTTCAAAAATCTTGCAAGACTGTCAGGTATTTTTTAGCCCCCTCCCCGAAAAGAAATACAGAGAACAGGTGTACACCACTCAACTCAATGTATGGACCGCTTTTACAGCATAATCTATGCAGAATTGCCCCAGTTTAAGTCAACTGAAATCAATGGGCTGAGACTGGAGCAGCTCTGCATAGGATTGCACTAGACTGTCATTGATTCAAAAGGACCACACTGCTGTTTTTATTGAGGATGGGCATTTTAGCCCCATTTTCAGTCACTTGTTTTCTTTTTAACCCTGAACATTTTTCTTGTCTGTATCCCATACAGCAGATTCTCATTGCTCTTAGTACTGCTTTGTGTGCACAGACACCAGCCTCTTTTTCTCTCTGCATTATTCCATTGCAAATACTCTTTCTCTCCTTCTGTAGTTCCTCTTTCTCTTTTTGCCGGAGGTGGACCCAGAGGGGAAAAAGGGCCCTGAAAAAGGATCAAACCCCTACTCCACCCCAGCCCTGCCCACACAAAGGAGGGAGGGAGAGGCCAGCTGCATGGGCCACAAACCCCGGGAAGGCAAAGGAGAGAAGCAGCAGTCTACTAGGGTTGCCAGCTCTGGGTTGGGGGATTTCAGGAGATTTTGGGGGTGGATCCTGGGGAGGGCAGAGCTCGAAGAACGGAAGGACCTCACAGGGGTATAATGACATAGAGTCCACCCTCCAAAGGTGCCATTTTTTTCCAGGGGAATTGGTATCCGTAGTCTGGAGATAACTTGTAATACTGGGAAATCTCCATCCCCTCCTTGAGGTTGGCAACCCTACAGCCTATCCACCCAGCTGGCAACACGTGGTTTGGGCAGGCTGCACATGTCTGAGTGGCAAAGAAGGGGTGAAGCAGCTTATCTGTTCAGTAGGTCACATGCAGCTGTGGTTGCCAATCTGAAGATGGTGCCTGGAGTCCTCCCAGAATTAAAATTTATCTCCAGGCAACAGAGATTAGTTCCCCTGGAGAATATGTCTGCTTTGGAGGGGGACTATGGCACTATAGCCCACTGGAGTTCCTCCCTAGGTTGCACCCCCTAACGCTACATACAGCCTCCTCGTTGCTGTGCAGCCCTTCTGCTATTGTGTGGTCATTATGGCCAGTATCCCTCTACTCTCTTCCTCTGGACTCCCTATCTGCTTTTTCATCTTTTTCTTCTTCATTATCCATGCACATCCTCCTTCCTCTGGCTGGGCTACCATCCATCAGCGCTCTCCCTGTTTTTTGCTTTCATCATTCCATTCTGTCTGTAGCCTCACCCCCAGGGGTCTTTTCGTAGAAGAACAGCTGCAGGAGCTCATTAGCATATGGTATGCTAAGGAGCTATTAGGCTATTAGCATATGCCACGCCCCCTGACATCACCGGAAGTGATGTCAGAAGGGAAGCAAAAGGGGGGAAGCATCTTCAAAAGCCTCCCCTTCCCTTCCCCAGCTGGTCTGGGTGGGGGAGCTAAGAGAGAAGGGGTTTAAAGTTTAAACTTCTTCTCATGAGAGTTGGGCCACAGAAGGAGGAAAGAGGGAAGGAAAGAGAGAGAGTAGAGAGAAGGAAAGAAGGAAGGAAAGAGGGAAAGAAAGAGAAGGAAAGAAGGAGGGAAACAGGGAAAGGAGGAAAAAGAGAAGAGAAGAAGGTGGGAAAGAAAGAAAGAAAGAAAGAAAGAAAGAAAGAGAGAGAGAGAGAGAGAGAGAGAGAGAAAGAAAGAAAGAAAGAAAGAAAGAAAGAAAGAAAGAAAGAAAGAAAGAAAGAAAGAAAGAAAGAAAGAAAGAAAGAAAGAAAGAAAGAAAGAAAGAAAGAAAGAAGGAAGAATGAGGGAAAGAGGAAAAAGAAAGAAGGAAAGGAGGGAATGAAAGAAATTCAGTGGCAATTCAGCCCCATTATAACATATGGGCCATTGAAGTCAATGGTGAAAACATAGGGTATATTCTGGGGGCTGGAGGGAGGGGTTTGAGGGAGAGGCTCCAAGATCACAGGATAGCTGATGGAGCCTCTCCCCAAGATACCCACCAAGTTTCAAGAACATTGGACCAGGGGGTCCAATTCTATGAGCCCCCAAACAGGTTGCTTCATTTCCTCCATTGTTCTCTATGGTGGGAAAAAAGTTATTTTTTTCCCACCATAGAGAACAATGGAGGGAATAGGGGCAACCTGTTTAGGGGCCCATAGAATTGGACCCCCGGGTCCAATGTTCTTGAAACTTGGTGGGTATCTTGGGGAGAGGCTCCATCAGCTATCTTGTGAGTTTCGAGCCTCTCCCTCAAACCCCTCCTCCAGCCCCCATAATATACCCTATGTTTTCACCATTGACTTCAATGGCCCATAGGATATAATGGAGCTGAAATTGACATTCGGCTGCCTGAAAGACTCTCCGGGACGCCGGCTGGGGGCGGGGCTTGGCTCCTGAGCTCCCGGAGCTGCGCTCCGGTGGGCTCCCCCCCGAAAAGACCCCTGCTCACCCCATTACATTCCTTTACCCTTTCATTCTCTTCTTTTGCTCTGTTCTATTCTTTCCTATCCCATGCTGCTGCTGCTGCCTTCTTATCATCCATCATCAATTATGCCTGAACTCCATGGCTACAGCATCCATTTTATAGGTCTTGCCAACCTCCAGGTGGGTCTGGAGCTTCTTGGGATGGATTACCAGCCCACAAAGATCAGTCACCCTGGAGAAAATGGCAGAAAATTTGCATGCCTTACCTCTCTGCTGGGCTCCTTCCCATCCTCAGACTCTTCCCTCCCCAGGCACTCCCCCCAAATCTCCAGGAATTTCCCAAGTCAGAACTGACAACCCGACAGGCTTCCACTTCCCCAGCCATTTACCTACCGGGGTCAATTCAAATGCAGGTGAGACAACCATGTAGCTAGCTGCAACCCATTGGGAAAACTGGAGCCTTCTCTGCTCAGGGCCTCAATCCAGGGAAGAAGGAGCAACGTTCTTCCCTTATTGATTTGTTAGACAGACAGATGCTCCCATGAAGTAGTGGAAATGGTTTACAAATAATTAGCATTTCCAGGCTATGTGGGAGACCAGAGGTGACATGGTAATGAGGGGAGCACTGGCAACACCACATCTCTCTAGGGATCACTAGAAACTCTATGGTAAGACCATAGATTTTCCCAGCAATAGTTTCCCAGAAAGTGACATCGTGCTGTTGACCCACTAGCCATAAAAAATAATAATAATAAATTCTGGTGCTGCTACTTTGAGCGGTGGCAGGAAACAAGAACTGGGGAAAGGATCCAGCAACCCTGCAAATAATAGATATTTAGAAGTTGCTTCCAAGAAGCTCCAGGCAGGGAGGGGGCTACTGTTGTCCAGTGTATGTTATTTTGTGCAATCCTGTAGAAAGATGGCTGTACGCTGCATTGTGCCAATGTGCAAAATAAAGAATTTCAGTGTTTATTATATTATTGTTATTTTTGAGTTCTAAATGTTGCTTCATCTCTCAAAACTGTTCCAGTGCAAAGGAGCCCCATGCATAAATAAGAAACATTTATGTAAATACAGAAGACAAATGACAGATAATAGGGCAATTGGGCCTAATTTAGCAATGATTGAAACCCCACAGTGTTTTATCCCAAGCAGAAATAATGTCTTCCACTGTCCCTTGTACTGCTCCAATGTTGTGTCTGCTTTCAGAGAGTCCAGCACAGGAATAAGAGTTGGAGAGAGAGAGATTTACTGCCCCCCAGTGTCTATTCACAGAGATGTTAGATTAGAGGAGAGAGAATGTTCTTGTTGTCTGCCCAAGGCAAAAAGAAAAAAAAATCCCCCTAGAAAACCTTTCCTTTTTATTCATCCTGCCACTCAATGGCTTGCTTCTGTTCAAGTCATTGCAAACCCTTTTTGCGCTTGTTTTAAAATCTGTGGCACAGAAAAAAAGACATAATTAAGGATCACTGGCGGCATGTCCCTGAACACGGAAATGAATTTCCCCTTCAAATTGGATCAAAAATGGAAGAGGGCAATTAATGGCAGCCAGAGTGGATTTGCAAGAGACCAGGCCAGAATAAAAATGTAAGAAGAGCCCTGCCAGACGAGACCAAAAATCCATCTAAGTCCATCATCCTGTTTCCTGAGCGGCCAGTCAGAGGCCCCCAGATGGCCCGCAAGCAAGGTCACAGAGGCCAGAGCTTCCCACTGTTCTTTATCTCCCAGCAAGGTACATTTCCTCAGAACATAGACACTGATGCACTATCACACCTTCCATGAACATTCAAGATCATAGTGAAATTTACTTTATGTTATGTATAGTACGCCTTTCTGTTATGTACAGTCCACCTTTCCCACTAAGCCTCAAGGTAGATTGCACAGTGTAAATCAGTGCGATAATACATCTAATAAGCAATGTAATAGGACTAGGATTACAGCTGTTCAAAACAGTGCATAAGTATTAGACATATGTTAAACAATGCAGAAAAGAGTATTACATAAGAATAAGAGCAAAGCAGTGGGAGTAGAATAATGTGTATAGCAAAGAGAGAATAAAGTCCTCAGTAATGTGACCTGGATAGCCCAGGCTAGCCTAATCTTGTCAGATCTCGGAAGCTTATCAGGGCTGGCCTTGGCTGGTATTTGGATGGGGGACTTCCAAGGAATACTAGGATTGTGACAAAGAGGCAGGCAATGGCAAACCACTTCTGAATGTCTCTTGTTTTGAAAACACTATGTGGTCGTCATAAGTCAGCTGAGATGCAATTTGAGAGCAAAAAAAAAAAAAAAGTGCTGTACCATCTATGTACTTCAGGCTGCAGCTGGTAGAATCTGTTTTGGCTGAACAATGACCCTGGAACATCTGAAGAGCTGAATCTTATTGTGTTGCATTAGGCAAGAAAGCCTAGCTGATGAAACCCATGGTTCTCAAATATAGATGTGATTGCTTTTGTGGGATCTGCTCATCTGCGGTTGCCTGCTGCAGCTGATGTCCGCCGCCACCATTGCCATTGCCGCCGCCGTTGCCTCCTGCACACACCTCCCTGGAGGAGGGTGCCCCCTACCCTTCTAAGGGTAGGTACCCATTTGTCTACTCGCATTATAAATACATTTTTGCTTTCGAGCCGCTGGGTGGGCGGGAGCTGGGACAAGGGTTGAGAGCTCACTTCAACCGCGGTGGGTCTCGAACAGCCATAGTGGCTGCACGAGTGATATTAATGCAGGCGTTTTAACGCCTGTGCCACCGCAAATTAATGCTGTCCAGGTCAATGTCCTTTATTTGGTTTTGTTATTAATGCAAACTGGTCATAGAAATAAGGGTCCCAGCTAGGCCATCAGTAAAATATTCCAAATTTTGTGGCACCTTGAAAGACTGAACCTTGCCAAAGTGGCCCATGCTTTAATCCAGGGTTCCCCATCCTTCAGTACTTCCCTTGGTACCCTCTGTGCTTTTCAGAAAGTGGAATGGAAGGATTTTCCACTGGAGAATGAAGAGCGCCGGTAAGCAAATGGGCTTTCCTTAGCTAGTGTGTGGCTCTGTTTCTCCTTCAGGATTTCCTTCTTCCCAGGAGGTATAGGGAGAGAGGTAGTCCATTTGGCTGTGCCTCTGGAGGCAGCCATTTTGAGTTCAGCTTTGCCTCATGTGAGAGCCATTTTGAGGCAGCATTCACCACCCCTGGCAGAATTCCAAAGGTGCTCACAGCAGCCCCTCCTTTAATCATATCAGGGTTAGATTACTGTAATATGCTCTCTGTAGGGCTGCCCTTGAAAATGGTCCAGAACCTTCAATTGTTCCAAAGTGCATTGGTCTGGCCAGACTATTCTTCAGCATTTGTTACAGGGACACCACCACCACCCCCCACTAGCAGCTGAAAGAACTCCACTGGCTGTCCGTCTCATCTTGTGCACATCATGTGCCATCATTTTGTTTTGTGGCAAGGGGCCACAAAAGCTGGAAAGTGGCCCAGGCCTCAATTGATCTCTGAGAGGGTGTGGAAATGAACCAATGTGTTTCTTCATTTTTCTGATAGTGTACTTTATTGCAAGTGTGTGTGCAGACAAAGAGGGCTTCACTTCTTGGCAGACAAAAGGGCAGGCCTGGAATCCTTGCTGGAATTAATTTGTAATTTGGAGGGGGGAAGACTACCCCTCCTGCATCCTAATCACTAAGTGCCGTTCAGTTAGGGATTAGGGACACTGACCAAAATGTCTCATGCATATTAACACAATCTTTTTTATTAAAAGCCTTTTGAGCCAATAACACGATACCTAACAGAGACTTTTGAAATAGGACCCAGAGTGTCAGAGCTAATTATGATCCATGAAAGCGGCTAGTCCCAGGAGAGGGCAGCGAAAGGCCTTTAATCATTGTCTAATTTCTTGTTCCTGGGTCAGAAACAATGGCTGCCCAAGGTAATAAAGGGGAACCAAGCCCCAGGTAACTCCAGCTGCCCATTCAATAAATGATGACCAGGTTGATATCTCCTCCCGCTCCTGTAATTGCCAGTGCAGGTTCTGAAATATTAATTGGCCGCCACTCGCTTCTTATCAGGGTGGACAGATGGGGAAGACCCTGCCCCCAGCCTACCATCACAAGAGACAAATCCTTTTTGCAAGGCAGTCCTGCAATACTCGTAGGAGTTATTCCCAGCTTCCCTGCAAAAGGGATAAGAAGTCAGTTGGGGAAGTCAGCTGAATGAGGTGGCTTACAGGATGCGCACCCCCTCCTGCTCTACCTTCAGATCTGCCAGTTAAAATTAATGACTCACTTTGAAAGGGCAAAAGGACCATTGTGGGTTGCTGTCAGACAACAACAGTCCTGTGAGGTCACCGAGGATGTTTGTGTGAGCGACATATAATTCGTTAACCTCTGACTAGGCTTATCAAATGGGTGCATAAAGTCCAAACACAGCCATTTTGCTCAAGCCTCAGCCATATTAAATTATTTTGGCTCTGTGGATGACCAGAGACATTATTTTTTCACAGAAGTTTTCAGCTATGTAACCAAGGGACAAGCAAGACCCATTCCATATGGTGGGACTTCTGAATCGATGTGTGTAAGACTGTGCGGTACATCTGTATGTCCGGTGCACCCAATCTCCCTCAAAGTCAAAGGTATTAAATCATTAAGCTTTGTACTGCAGTTGGCAATGCCTTACTTGTTTTCAGATGTGCATTGGCCATTAAAAAACACAAACCTAATTGTAGAGTGCAGGGGCAAAACATTTCTTATACCAAAATGCTTAGGAAGATCAGCTCTATCACACACAAAAGTCTCTCCAAACACACACATGCAGACATCTATTTATGGTAACTTCCTTGCTTTTTCCCTTTTTCTGATTTTTGTTTTGGCTCTCAAATCGCAGCTGACTTATAGCAACTCCATAGGGTTTTCAAGGCAAGAGATGTTCTGAGGTGATTTGCCATTGCCTGCCTCTGCATAGCCTTGGTGGTCTCCCATCCAAATACTGACGAGGGCCAACACTGCTTTGCTTCTGAGAGGTGATGAGACTGGGCTAACCTGGGCTATCCAGGTAAGGTTCTTCTATATACAAACCCAGTATCTATATACAAACCCAGTATCTCAAATATTTCTTCAAATAATTAAAGTAAAAGATAATTAAGGTAAAAGAATGAATCAAGAACCAAGAATGAATCAAGCAGAAGTCCATCAGTGGCTATTGACCCCAAGGTATAGATAGGAACTCTCAGTCTGGGGGAAGTGATGCTCTGTATGCTTGGTACCGGGGGGGGGGCAACAGTGGGAGGGCTTCTAGTGTCCTGGCCCCACTGCTGGACCTCCTGATGGCACCTGGTATTTTTGGCCACTGTGTGACAGAGTGTTGGACTAGTTGGGGCATTGGCCTGATTCAACATTGGCTTCTCTTATGTTTATGTTCTTATGTTCTTAACCATCAGAAATAGCTCATCTCAGACTTCATATCCATGTATAGATAATATTTGCAATTACCATACAGTTCAGGATGTACCTGTTCAAATATTTTCGGTCTGCAGTTCATTTCAAACACACACAAACTACTCCTGCAATGACGTAAAACATAGCTTACTTTGGGATAAGAATTTGTTGAAAACAAAAAGGAGATTTCGCAACATTATAAAATAAAGCGGTCACGATCCAGCCAAAGTTAAACACTTTTAAGTTCCATTGGTTTAAATTTGATCATATCATATCTTGCAAACTGTTTACTGATTGCCAGACGTTAGCCTATTTTGTAATCCGGCTACTAATTAGGGTTGCCAGCTCCAGGTTGGGAAATTCCTGGAGATTTGGGGGTGGAGCCCGGGGAGGGTGGAGTTTGGCTAGTTGAGGGACCTCAGTGGGGTATTTTGTCATAGAGTCCCACCTTTCAAAGCAGTCATTTTCTCCAGAATTGTAATTCTGGGAGATGCCCAGTCTTCACCTGGTGGTTGGCAACCAGGCATAATGATTGACTGAAAAGTTTTTTATCATACTTCCAATCAAGCCTTGGTTCCCGGTGTGAAAGGTGGCCTATAAACAACTACAGTACCTATGTTTGGCAAAGTCACACCCCATTTGGAGCTTACTACATCATAATGAATCAATATTTATATGCATTATACTATGCTGAGAGATGGACAGAAAGAATTTAAATGCTGCTCCACCTGAGCTTTCAGGAACACAATCTACAGAGAAAAGGGATTTTTTATTTTTTTAAAGCAGATTTAGTTCTACACAGTGGTATGAAGGTGACATCTTCTGGTCAACAGAAAAGTTGCAAGGCTCCCTAAAATCTCCATAGCTGCAGAGATACATGCATAAATCAGAAGCATCTTGCTTGTGCAATAGACAGATCCTGCAGTTAGTCCATTTACTTTTTTTAAATATTCAAAAGCCTCTTTATCATTCATTACTGTCACTCACTTGTGCGGTTCTTTGGCTGACAGCTACAATCTGTTCTGCAGTTACAATCTGTGCTCATTGTGGGGGTGGAAATTGCCATCAAGTCACAGCTGACTTATGGTGACCCTTGCACTGGTTCCCAAAGTGGGCAATGCCGCCCGCTTGGGGGCGCTGGAACAATCCAGGTGGGCTGGGATGATCCAGGTGCAGATCCACAAACGGCATCTTTTTGTCCACTTCTTGAAGGTAGATGTCCAGGAGGGCGCTGAGTAATTTTTTTTTTCTGAAAAGGGGGTGGTAGGTCAAATAAGTTTGGGAACCTCTGGAAGGCAAGAGACATTCAGGGGTGGTTTTGCCATTGTTTGCCTTTGCGTAGCGAATCAGGTCTTCTTTGCTGGCCTCCCATCCAAGTATTGAGTAAGGCTGACCCTACTTAGCTTCTGAGATCAGGCGAGATCAGGCTAGCCTGGGCTAGCATTCATTAGCCCTCGAATGTTATTATGTACATAGTGCCATCAATATACTTGGCACCTCACAGATTACAAGAAGCAGGAGTCCCTGCCCCAAGGAGCTTACTATTTATTTCTTTATTTACAAAATGTATACCTTTCCTTTCTTCCCTCATTAGGCCCCCTGAGGCAGCTAACAAATTAAAAATAAAATGCATAATAAAACACATCTTAAAAAGCATTGAAATTTAAATATAAGGCAACAGATACAAAAAAGGGAAGAGAGGGTGTTGAAGGCAGGGATACAACAGGCAGCAACAGGCATTCTGTCGTACACTTCTAAGAGTGAAAAATGCTTTAAAGAATTGTTATTTTGTTAGAGCTCTTGTATATTTCACATCTTCACAAGAGACAGGCTGCGTTCAGACGGCCAGTCAATCGCGCCATGAGCCCTCCTAAAATTTTATCCCGATTTTTTTAATCCAGCCTAGCACGACCAGACGCCCCCCCATGAAATAGCCTCACCGCGCGTAGTTCCCACCGTGATTTGTCTACACGGCATCCACCGAGGATTTTTTTAAAAAAAGTTTTGTACATTCGCATAGGCAAGGCTGCGCCTCATTGGAGAACTGAGGCGATCGCGGAGGGTTTTCAGCAAAGTCCCGGTCCTCCCCCTTGCCATCATGATCAATGGAGGGACTATTTTGCAAGTTAGAACAGTCCTTCCCCCCCTCGATCTCCCATTGCGGTAACATCTTGTCCCTAAAAGAAATAAGCATGAATATTACATTCCTCATAGCGCTTATCGCTGAATGCGTTTCCTCGTTAAAGCACACATGGGGTTTCAATTTTTAAAAATCGCGTCCCTGTCGGCTCGGTCTGACGTCAGACCGAGCCGACGGGAGCATCGCGCGCTAATGGAGTGACCAGACGGAAGAAAGTCTGCAGTTGTTGCGCGGGTAAGCGAAAACCCTACATTGAAACTGCTACTTTTTAAATCAGGATTGGAGGCGCAGCAGAACGGGATGCCTATGGGACCGGAAGATTTCGCAGATGTTTCTGTCTGGTCGTGCATTTTTGATCCGCAAGGGAGTCGTTCCTATGGCAGATCAAAAGATCCGTCTGAACACACCCACAGACATTAAACAAAATACTTTTTCTGGTATGGAGGTGCAGCAGCAATAAGGAAAACCTAACATTTGGAAATACAATAACCTAACCTAGCAATACCTGTTAGAGACACATATAGATATTTTCTTTGGCTCATTTTCAGGGATTTTGTTGTTGTTGTTTCTTGGCATTTACTTTTTGTGCTTTCTCTATTACATCTAGATTCTTTTTAAAAAATTATTTCATTTGCTCCAATAGGAATCACATTTTTGCCTTACCTTTTTTGCCCAGACAAGGGAAAATATCCTTGCTATACGAGCAATTAAAATTCTTGCTTGTACAGGTGGAGGTGTGAATTGACATGTGAGTTCTTCCTCCTTTCCCAGGATCCCCAAATGGGAAACAGGGAAGGTCTATTTTTAAAACAAAACCAGAGAGAGATCAGCCCTGCCTCTTCCTGTGGTTTACCTACCTAGGGCACTGTTGCATGAAACATTTTTCTTCCTGCCAGGGGGGGGGAATTATTCAGACACCAGAGCAAGATGATTGAAGGGGCAAGTTTATATCCCTCAACATATACTTTAGTTTTCCTGAAACATATATATAAATGCACACATTTTATCCTCAGTTTCAACCTAAACCTAAGAAAAAATTGTTTCCTGCAAAAGTTAAAGAATAAAAATGTAAAGAATTCTCAGAGTCTCAACCAGTAATTTTCCTCATGTGAAGAGATCACCATCCATCATTATTTTTTTAAAAAACAAAAACAACATTTTACAAATATACAGTGCATTCATAAGCAGGAGTTACATTTAGATTTGTGTTATTAGTCATATAAAAGGATAGGTATCATTAATATTGGATCGTGATAATTTATTAACCAACTGCACATCCCTAATCCGGGCTCATTTCCATCCGGAATGGGCAGGAACGCTGTTCTGGCAGTTAACAAGCCCAGGAGCTGCTAGTCCCACCCCCAGCTCCCAGCAGCCCTCAGTCAGGCTGAGGAGTGAGAAGCAGCATGTGCTGGCCACCCCCACCCCCACCCAGGGTAAGTTGGGGTGGCAGGAGCTTGATCAGGGGGTAGGCCGTGGGTGCTCACGGTGCCCGTGGCCTGGCTGGTATGGGGGGGCTTGATTGGGGGGGTAGGCAGTGGGCACTCAGGGTGCTGGCACCCTGGCTGATGTGGGTGGTGGTGGCAGGGGCTTGATCAGGGGGTGGGCCACAGGGGAGTGACGGGGCCTTGATGGGGGTGGGAGAGCCACCAGGGGTGGCAGGGCCTTGATCAGGGGGTGGGAGAGCCTCTCTTCCCCCCGTCTCTTTGCCCTTTCTTTCTTTCTTTCTTTCTTTCTTTCTTTCTTTCTTTCTTTCTTTCTTTCTTTCTTTCTTTCTTTCCTTCCTTCCTTCCTTCCTTCCTTCCTTCCTTCCTTCCTTCCTTCCTTCCTTCCTTCCTTCCTTCCTTCCTTCCTTCCTTCCTTCCTTCTCTCTTTCCTTCTCTCTTTCTTTCCCTCTTTCCTTCCTTCTTTCCTTCTCTCTCTTTCTTTCCCTCTTTCCGTCCTTCTTTCCTTCTCTCTTTCTTTCCCTCTTTCCCTCCTTCTTTCCTTCTCTCTTTTTCTTTCCCTCTTTTTCTCCTTCCTTCCTTCTCTCTCTGTCTCTCTCTCTCTTTCTTTCCCTCTGTCTCTCTCTTTCTTTCCCTCCTTTTTCCTTCTCTCTTTCTCTCCTTCTTTTCCTCTTTCCCTCCTTCTTACCTTCTCTTTCTTTTCCTCCTTTCCTTCTCTGTCCCCCAGACCTATGCCCTACTCTCCATCTTAGCTTTCCCCCAGGAGCCTTCCTTTAAAGTCCAAACAACTCTGCCCCTTCCCTGAGTGTACTGGGGCTCTCCCTGAGGGAGGGCAGTGATTTGCTCTCCCTTTCTCTCCTACTGGGCTACTGGATGGCTCCTTCCCCCAGCTACCCTCTCTTCTGCCCCATTGGCTATGCCAGGGGTTTAACTGGGGTAGGTTGCCAGCCTTTAGTCCTTGGCCCTGCTTTCTCTGGCCCTCCCAAGTGGCTTGGACTGCTGTTGGGCTTACTTGCCCTTGTACAGGCCTTTCTGGCAATGCCCTGGCTTCTGCCTCAGCTCACTGCTACAGTTCTCCCCCCCCCCCATGGTTTCTGCCTTGGCTGTGGTGTCTGTTGCCTGCCTGCCTGCCTGGGGAAGGGAAGGGGAGGTGGGCAGACATGCCCCCTTTCCCCCCTGAGCCTCTCTGCTTTTGCGGAGAAACTCAGGGAAGTGGGGGGGGGATTTAAATGCCTTTCTCGCCCTTCCCCATCTAGGGAAGGGAAAGAAAGGCATTTTAAACATGCCTGCCCTTTGTCAAGGGGTGTGGCATATGCAAATGAGTTCTGCAAATGAGCTCCTGCACCTCTTTTTCTACGAAATGACCCCTGTCCCTAATACATATCTTGTAATCATGAAAGACATAGAAATCCACCTTGTGAAAAAGGAATTAGTCAAATTCAACTATCTGCCCATTCTCTCCCCCTCCCAACGCTGCCACTGAAATTTCTTAAACTATATGAAATAGTGGGACAGAAAGCAGCATGGGATAGTTCGATCTCGTCAGATCTTGGAAGCTAAGCAGGCCCAGTACTTGGAAGAGATACCACCAAAGAAGACTCTGCAGAGGAAGATAATGCTACACATTCAAGCTTCTCACTTGCTTTGAGAGCCCCTTGCTGAGGCTGCCATAAGTCAGCTGTGACTTGACAGCACTTTACACACACACGCACACACACACATGTGAAATAGCTAAATATTTCAGAACTGGTAATGCTTCCAGGGGGAAACCAGTGGAGCAAAGTATGCTAGCATCTTTCCTGGAAAACTTCCAAATGAAGAAACCTAAGTTGTAAGTGCTAAATATCCCAAAGAACACTTCCTCCTATGCATTCCTCTTACTTCATACTCTGAGATCTTCAGAAAGGCCCTGTTTTTAGCACTCCCAATGGCTTCTATAACTAGGGCCTTCTTGATAGGGGCAGTTTCCATTGCAACTCTGAAAGATCTAGGAACTCTTCTAGAGAAAAAGTTAGCAGCTCACATAGGAAACCCACGTATTTAGTTAGAGTCTCAGAGGTCTATTAAAAACTTCCAATTTAACAGGGCATTTGTACTAAAAGAAGGCAGTAAAAGGTTCATTCTTCGATCTAAACTTATAAATATTTGGTTTGTAGTTGCATTATATGTTCTTTTAACCAACCCTTTCATTTTAGAGCTGTGTTGCTTTTTATTGTAGCATAAGCACAATGAATTTCAAGCAATCTTGTCAAAACCCTTATCGGTGAGTATGAGATACATTTTCAGAAATACATGCATACAAATTTTGCAACCAAGGCTTTGTCCTGTAAACTTTCATGTTATACCCATGCCTCTCAAATATCCATGAACTGGCAGGAAAATCCTCAATATGATCTTATTTATTGTGTTCTGTCTCTTATTATTTTATTCCTGGGAAATCTGAGATTATCACTGCATGTCACTAGGGAAGAGGATCCAAGGAAGTAGCATCTGAAATCCAAGCCACTGAATGGCTTCATTAGTCTAGTACAGACAGTATTAAAGGCTCTGTGATGAGACCACATATTTAGTTAGAGTCTCAGAGGTCTATTAAAAACTTCCAATTTAACAGGGCATTTGTACTAAAAGGAGGCAGTAAAAGGTTCATTCTTCGATCTAAACTTATAAATATTTGGTTTGTAGTTGCATTATATGTTCTTTTAACCAACCCTTTCATTTTAGAGCTGTGTTGCTTTTTATTGTAGCATAAGCACAATGAATTTCAAGCAATCTTGTCAAAACCCTTATCGGTGAGTATGAGATACATTTTCAGAAATACATGCATACAAACTTTGCAACCAAGGCTTTGTCCTGTAAACTTTCATGTTATACCCATGCCTCTCAAATATCCATGAACTGGCAGGAAAATCCTCAATATGATCTTATTTATTGTGTTCTGTCTCTTATTATCTTATCCCTGGGAAATCTGAGATTATCACTGCATGTCACTGGGGAAGAGGATCCAAGGAAGTAGCATCTGAAATCCAAGCCACTGAATGGCTTCATTAGTCTAGTGCAGACAGTTTTAAAGGCTCTGTAATGAGACCACATTGAAGCAACAAATTATTTTCTCCTGAAATAGATTCAAATTCAGCAGCACCTTTGACACCAACAAGATTTCCAGGGTATAAGCTTTTGAGAGTCAAAGGGCAGACTAGAAATGAACTGTTCTACTGCTGACCATCATGGCTACCCTCTGAAACTATTCTCCTGAAATATTACAGCTCCATTAGTGTTTCCTGGTTTCCAAAAAAAATAAATAATTCCAGAATTTGAGAACTATTAACAAAGTGCTATTTTAAAACATGGGTCTTGTCCTTTTAGTTTGGGGAAAATGTTAAACTAGACTCATCTCGAGCGTATATCCAGTTCATACTTGTTAGCTGAAATCCGTTGGGTGTCAAAATGGCAAATGCATTTGCATGAGATAACTGCTCTGTTAAAAAAAAAGATAACTGCTCTGTGGGCACAATGTGACTAGCAAGGCTAGAAATTCAGCAGATTTACAAACCAAGCAAATAAAATACACAGAAAGCACAATTCAGAATGAATATGGCTATCATACAAATTGCTTCCTCTGGGCAACTGAATGGACTCATGAGATTTACGAATGTGATGTTAAAACTGCACAGTTACTTGCAAACTTCATTTGTGGGAATTTCATAAAAAGTGTAAATCAAATGGTCACAATTTAATATATATTTCAGTACTAGTTAAAGACAGAAAAAGATTGGCCTATCTAAATAATCAATAGAGGTAATAATTTATGATCTAGAGTTTAATGAGAATGAATAATTTGGTTCTTTTTTGCTTGGGAGATAATATGGCATATTGATTCATATATAATGGATCATATATCCATTAAATAATCATATATATCCATATATAATGGATCAAAGGAAAATTAATGACTTCTTTAAAAAATCCAACATTAAGCAAATAAAATCCTCCTAAATTTCTATTATAAAAGTGAAACATTTAAGAATTATACAGTAAATTGAGGACAGAACCTTGATAATGCTGCTAAGCCATTTACATGGAAATTTGGTGATCTACCTAAATACAGTGGTAATTTTGTATTAGTGCAGGGGTTCCCAACATGCTGACCATGGTGTTTTCCTGGTGCCTGCCAAGTATTGTTTAGAAAGTGGGCACCCAGCAGGGCTTCTGACTGGCCACTGGAGAAATGAGTACAGATTTTTAAAATGTTGCTTCACCAGCAGCTGCCATCACAGCACGAGCATCTCCACTGTGATTGAAGGTAAGCGGTTTATACACAAGAAAATATTTTTAAATAATATGTTATCTTTAAAAGGCATCCTGCCTGAAATGTTGAAGAGCCACTACTATAGTTGGGAATGACCTCGGTCTCTGACATTTTCTGGTTGGCTCTGCCTCCCGAGGCAGCCATTTTGTGACTGAGGGAAAATTCTTGTCAGGCCTATTTCTTGTGATAATCCTGAACCAAATGGTAAAGGGAACCTATTAATGGATTTCCATCAATTTTAGTTTCTATAACTAAGTTGCTGACTGATTCTGGTGTTGATAGTTGACTGGAGAGATGGTGTGAACAGTAGGACAGGCAACAGAGCATGTAAAGAGATAAGAGAGGTAACCATATAGAGGAAGGAAGAGATAACTTTAGCCTTTAACCCACATGATGTCTAGCCTGTCAACAAACTGATTCAGCAAACAACAGTTTTGTCTTCTCACCAAATAAACACTACAGGGATATGAGATCTAATGCAGTCCAACAAGTGACACTTGGGCTAAACCTCTATTAACATGCTCCTGTCCATCCAATAAGAGAAAATAGATACTGGGTTAGATTCAACCAGCTTTTTAGCTGGTGTCAAATGGAGAAGAAGGTGTTCTTTAACCACCAAGAATGTTATGCTGGGGGTGAGGGGCCCTACATGCAGGACAGGAGCTTAATAAGGGGGTAACCAGGTGAGACAGAACAAAGAAAGCCATCCGGATCCAACCGATTCCCAACCACAGCTGTGGTTTCTAATCTCCACGTCACACTCTGAGGGAAATTAATGACAAATGCCACTAAATAAATTGTAAGGAATGCATTCTCATAAGCATTTGTTTTATTTAGTTAGTTCTATTTATTTATTTATTTGATTTTTACCCCACCCTCCCAGCAAGGCCAGCTCAGGGTGGCTTATAACAATATAAAACAGTACAATATAACAATAAAATCCAGTCAAAACATATTTAAAACCATAACTATACAACTATTAAAGTGCTAGCATTTAATTCCTCAGCATAACAGTCAGCCTCTATATCTCCTCCAGATGTCCTTCAGATGAAGAGTAGAAGCTTCTAAGTCTCCTTCAGATGACCTGGGCACTCGGGTCAGGCTATACTTGGGGGACCCGGGGGTCGGGCTCACTCTCCATAGGCTATCAAATGTCATTGGTGGCAGTGGTGGCGGCAGCTCCAAAGTCCTGGCGGAAGAGCTCTGTTTTACAGGCCCTGCGGAACTGTAGCAGGTCCCGCAGGGCCCTGATCTCCTCTGGGAGCTCATTCCGCCAGAATGGAGCCACCACCAAGAAAGCCCTAGCCCTCATTGTCACTAGCCTAGTCTCCTTGATGTTCAGGAGGACCAGCCGATTCTGAGTCTCTGATTGCAGCACCCTCTGGGGAACATATGGGGAAAGGCGGACCCTCAGGTATGCAGGTCCCTGGCCATAAAGGGCTTTAAAGGTAATAACCAGCACCTTGAACTGAATCCGGTATGCTATAGGCAGCCAGTGCAGTTCTTTTAGGGTGGGCTGCCTTTATCCCCTGCCTTTGTCTCCAATGGGGGCTCAGGGTAGCTTACCTCATTCTCTTCTCCTCCATTTCATCCTCACAATATCATGGGCCTATAGTGGTGCGACCTACAGACTTTAGGGAGGCCTATCTTGGAGTAGATATCAGGGCCTACATTTCCCAGGTTCCCTCTGGATCCTGTGATTGGGTAATAGGGGATTTTTGGAGGGAAAACTACACCAGCAGGGGAGCAGAAGGTGGTACCTGGGAAGAGGAGATAAAAGGCCTTGCCCAAAGAGGGAGCAGGGCTGTTGAGGCTGCTGCAGAAAGAGGGATCCCTTATCCAAAAGTGGTAAGTCAGTCTGAGAACATGTACCTAGAGAAGGCGTTCATCAGACACGTTAGGATTTATTATTTTACTGATTTACCTACCTTTACTGTGCTCATTTTTCCAACATGTTTTTGAACTACAGTTGTTATTAAATCTCTTTAATAAAACTAGTTTGTTACTCTGCCTGGGCCCTCAGGCCCAATTTGGTCATGTATAAAGGGAAACCTACAGGAAAAGTAATGTATGAAGGGGTAGGGTGGGTGCTCTGGGCCCTCCCAAGGAGACTCATACCAGAGTGGTGGCAGGCATAAGAGAACCTTTCTAGCTGCTGGCCCTGGCAATAGGTTAAACTGACAGAGCATGACTTGCCTAAGATCACCCAGCAAGCTTCCATGGCATGAGTGGGGATTTGAAACTGGATCTCCCAGATCCAGGACTCTTTTTGTAGCAGGAACTCCTTTACATATTAGGCCACACACCCTTAATGTAGCCAATCCTCCAATTGCTTACAGTAGCCCCTGTAAGAAGAGTTCTGTAAGCTCTTGGAGGACTGGCTACATCAGGGGTGTGTGGCCTAATATGCAAAGGAGTTCCTGCTACAAAAAGAACCCTGCCCAGATCCGAGTCCAACACTCTTAACCACTACACCACAGTGGCTCTCTAAAGTATGAGGCCTCTACTCTTGCAAAAGATGGAACATCTACTAAATTCATCCACTAAATTACTCGTTGCAAGTCAGCCAAAGAGCTCTAGCTGTTAAATGGTTGAGACTTTTGCCCTCCCTTTAGTGGGACAACACATAATAGTGAGCACACCAAGGTGCCTTTTAAATATTCTTTCCACTCTCCAGGAACCCATTAACCCTGATCAGCTCCTGGGTAGCTAGGAACACTTCTCAGTGATTCAAACACATGGGAGGTAGGTAATCATATGAATCTTTTGCATGAAATTAACACCATGCTGGGAGGGGAGAGCAATTCAAAGGGGAAATCCCATCTAATTAGGCCCTCCCTGCCTTTCTAGTTTGGCCACTGAAATGCTGTCACTGGTCAAGGGCTGATCCCTGGTGGCTGGGTAAACATTTCAAGGGCACCTTAAAGAAGCTGTGATTAAAGAAGAGTGACTGTCTAAGCTCTGGTTGCATAAGCTGTTGTCAGTGGGAGACCAATTTGTGTTTCAGGTATTATTTTAAATCTGATTTCTGCATGCAATCAGCAGCTTAATGGCTCCTTTAGAAATGCAACTGTGAAAAGGCTGTACCTATGATGCATGAAGCGACTCTTATCATTTTTCATCAGACCAGCGCAAACCCTCAGATCCTTTAACTGGCTTTCATATGAGAGGATCTCTGGGAATATGTACAACTACTGCTTCCACATCATGGATCACATCTATGAATCAGGGTCAAACTTTATCTTTCGTTGGAGTTCCATGGTTGGGACTTCAGATGTGACACTCAAAAGGGGAGGCCTGATTTGAGATGAGTCTGCACCCTGAGGGAATGGTTTCTCCTATTAATCCCCCCCACCCCAGCTTTTTAAAGCCTTATATAGGGAAGAGACAGGCATGGTATGTATGCCTGTCTTTCCCTCCACCTTTAAAACCCTTATATGGCTTGAGGCTACCATGCCTTTGTTGGCAGAGTTTAGCTATGCAGTAAAAGAGAGCACTAGCTGTTTAAAGAATTAAGTTGATTTATTAAGAAGAAAACTAATTTTGTAAGAAAGGAGAGAGAAAGAGAAGTTTAACTAGGTAGGAGAGAGTCAGTAACACAGATCTCAGCAGGATCAGGAAAAACCCTAACTGAGCTGATCAGGAGGCAGGAAGGAGGCTATTTGAAAATAGTAGGAAGTCCCTACTCTCACTATGCTAACTAATTGTCCCCTCTGCTGCCCCCTGCAGGATGTTCTTGTCATTTTCTTTATCTATGCACAATAGGGATGCCGGGGGCTTTTTTTGTAGAAAAAGCCCAGCAGGAACTCATTAGCATAATAGGCCACACCCAGCAGCAGAAAATCATTAGCCTATTAGGCCACACCCATGACAGCACAGCTCATTAGCATATTAGGCCACACCCTCATGTTACCAGGTGTGTGGTCATCCAGCCACACCCACCTTTTTCTTCTTATTCTGTTTGCCTTGTTTGTTGTCAAAACCCAGGGGGGTTTTTTGTAGCAGGAACTCCTTTGCATGTTAGGCCACACACCCCTAATGTAGCCAATACTGATGAGTTTCTGCTGTTGGGTATGGCCTATTATGCTAATGAGTTCCTGCTGGGCGTGGCCAACTCAGGAGCCAGCCAGAACTCCGTTCCTGTGCGTTCCTGCCCCAAAATAGCCCTGGGGTTGCCACATCCTATGCTCTCACCAGTGTGGGGTGGGAGCTCTCTGGGAATGGGGGGTGGGATGACATCCCCGATGTGATGACGTCAAATGGAAGTGATGTCATCATGCCAGGGATGTTGCATTGCAACGCTCTGGAATTTTGGGCAAAACTCATAGAGTCGGGGACATTGCACCAGGTCATGGCTGTTGGGGGTGAGGCTTTCCCCCACCAGCCAGTTGGCTGGCAGCAGGCAGGAACCCACAGAATTGGGGGGATCCCCCGCTCCCACCTGAGGGCTGTCTGCCTTATGCATGATAGACCTTGCATATTCCGACAATCTTAAAGTCTGCCAACTTTTACATGAATCTGCCCAGCCACTCTGGTTATCTTCAGAGGCCCTGCTAGGCCCTGAGCCTAGATGAGTGGCAAACCCAGGAAGGGCTTTCTTGGTCATAGCGCTGAAACACTGGAACTGCCTCCCCAGGAAGCTTCTTTCAGAAGTAGGGGAACTGTTTCCATCGCAATCATATTGCAATCTGTAGATACATGGTAATGAAGACTCATAACTGTGAAGCTGCAATCCATGTGGTAATTCCACATATCACAGCCAGGGCATGGCTCACCTGCTACAAAGCAGCTACGTGTTCTGTGCCTTTTTTTCAAGCAACTCAGCCTCTGAAACATTAGACATTTCAGCTGGCAGATATAGCTGTCTGAAAGACCTAAATCTAGATTCCTACTAACAATGAAGCTTATGCTAGGACAATATGGTTGATGTAATAGCCCCTGGATAATATCAGAAACCTGGATATATTAAGCCAAAACTTTTCTGTAAACTGTTTCCACCCTGGCTCGCACCCTGAAACCTACACTCACAAGAAGAATTTCCCTAGGTAAAGATATCCATGGGCTTTTAAAAAAAAAAACCATTGCAGATTCTTTAAAAAAAATTCCCCACACTCTTAAAATCCTATGGGCTGGATTCTAGCAGCTTTCCCACTTGATCTTACCCACTCCTCCTTCTCTCTGCAACCCCCATCCAGCTTGACTTTTATACCCAAGGCTCTGATGAGTGATTAAAAGGGGACCCTCTTCCTTCCTTTGACAGTGAAATGCTGGTAGGATCCAACCCTGCATTTTTCAAAAATTCACCAAGAGAAAAAAGGAAAAGTGTATTCAAAAATATGCATATGCTTCTCAACAATATGGCTTTCATTTTGTTTTCTGTGAAAGAAATTGAATGATTCCCCCCCTTTAATTTGTGGTCCTTGCACAGGTAAGATGCTGTAACAAACATCCCTTTGACCAGGAAAATTTGCATAAGTCAATACTTGGAAAGTTGCCCCAATATTTCATCCAGCATTCCAATATGGCTGTTTTCCTTCAACAAGTTCTAAACTTGGCCTTATTAACCATAAATCATTAAAACTATTTCCTTCTGTTTTATTAAAAACCAGAGAAGGGAGTATTGATTTTCTGCTGCCTACAACACAATCAGCGGCTCGCCGGTCCAGAATGCAAATGGATTGCCAGCCAAGTTTTATGCCTTTCCTTTTTTTGGTTTTCATTTTCTTCTCCAAGGCCATCCTGGCAATTTCCACTTCATTAGAGGCTGCCCAGCTTGCAAAGATTGCTTTGGCTTCTCTTGCGTTTTGTGCAGTTGGAATTATAATGCACCCAGAGCAGAACTGTGCATAACTTTTCAGTATTTTATATAGAAATGTTACTGTGGCCAAATGATTTTAGATGCAATTTCATTTGGTATCTGTACTGATTTTGTAAAGAAAAATAAACTGTTGTTTTTTGGAATTTGTTCACATGAAGCAGCAATATATCTCAGACAATGATCCCTATAAACTTCTCATCCTAATTTATAAAGACCTGTCCGGTCAGTCGTGTGACCTACAGGAAAGTGGGAGGAGGCTAACCCCAGCCTAGATTTGCCAGTACTCGGTTGGGAAATACCTGGGGATTTGGGGGCAGAGCCTGAGGAGGGTGGGGCTTGGGGAGGGGAGGGACTTCAATAGGGCATTATGCCACAGAGCCACCCTCCAAAGTAGCCATTTTCTCCAGGTGATCTCTGTCACCTAGAAATCAGTTCTAATAGCAGGAGATCCCCAGCTACCACCGGGAGGTTGGCAACCCTACTCCAGCCCTTCCCCCACCATCCCAAGCAGCTGCTAATGATTTTCTAACAGGGCTACATATTCAGCTGTCCCCCAAAGCTGTAAGAGAACAAAACCTATAGGCAGTACTTGATTGCAGGTTGTCATCCAGCTACTTTTATCCCATCACTTTTCCAAGAAACTCAGGGAGGCATACATGATCCTCCCTTCCTCCAAATAAGTCTTACAACAACCACCTGAGGTAGGTTTCTGATGGAATTTAATGTTAATCCTGTATGCCAGAGGTCTCCAACCTTATTGAACTTGTCGGTAACTTTGGAATTTTGAGAGGAGGTGATGAACACTATCCCAAAATGGCTGTCACAGGAGGCAGAGTCAAACCCAATATGTCTGCCACAAGAGGGGGACCTAAAAGTGATAACACCTTCCTCACTTTGAAAAAGACTTGCAGAAGGGGAAGGAGGCATAAAATGAGTGAAATCCTGAAGATGGGGTGGACCCGCACACTGACTAATGGAAGCCTAGGTACTCACCAGTCCTCCTGATTGTCCAGTGATCGTGGTTGCTATTGTAGCGACAGAAACCCTTTCAGCTGAACGAGAGCAGCCAGTAACAAGCCCTGCCATACAGAGGTCCTGCCCACTTTCTGCAAAGCTCAGTGGGCCCCAGGGAAAGTACTGGTGAGCACCATTGCGCCCACAGGCACCACGTTGAAGATCTTTGACATATGCTAACCCCCCCTCATTTGTTTCTATTGGACTATTGGCTTAGTTTACTTCTCAGTATTGCTTATTGTTTCCTGTAACGATCCAGACATCTTCATTGTCTCAGTGTTCTCTTTTTACCCTGAAGCAGACACAGAGCTGGAGTGACTTGAAAAATCTATTGTTAACCGTTCCAATTAATGATGAATGGTTGGTACTATGCCTGGAAATTCTCAGGGCAGAACAGTTCAAAAATTGCTCCTGGTTGGAAAGTAGCATTGCATGCTCAGAGGAACACCCTGTCCTAGCTGGGAAAAATCAGGTGATGCATTAAAGTCATGTGTCTGCCTTCATAAACATAATCTGTATAACCTGGTAACATTTTAGATTAGAAATTCAGTGAAAGCTGCTTTCTCTCTTTCTACAAACTGGGTAAGACTCAGAACTTTCAGTGTATTCATAGGGTTCAAGGGCACCCATGACCCCGCCCTCAGAAGCTCCCTTATCCATCTCACCCTCTTTTGCCCTCTTTGGGCACGCAGAGCCTCAGGACTGGATGTGTGTGTTGCAGCCCGTGGTGGTGGCTGTGGTTCCTGTTGTAGTTCCTGTTCCTCCTCCACTGGGTCTCTCCTGCACAGCCTGGAAAGAGAGCCCAGCTACTTCCTCACTAGCCTGCTTCTAAGCTCCTTATGAGGCTAGTACAGCATGCTGCACGTGCTCAGTCAGTTCCCTGAGGGTCACAATGCTAGGAGCAACTATGTGTCTGGTATTTGCTGGAGAGAAATAGCCAGGAGACCTGAGAATTTGTCTATACTATTATATAAATATTATCTACTTACTACTGCAGGGATGTTACATACTAATGATTGTTTTAGGACTAGTGATTGTGAAACTGACAAGGTGCTGTTGGAATGTTGACCATAGTGTAGACCCGCACTTTGAGGTATTAGTTGCTGTAGACTTTCCGGGTTGTGTGGCCGTGGTCTTGGCATTGTAGGCTGCGAACCAAGAGGGTCAAGCTAACACTATATAATATAAAAATACAAATGTTTATTAAGGTGTACACATGTTAAAACATACTATGATTAAAAGAAAGAGTCTAAATTTCAGACTTTTAGAAGCTTTTCTAATGCAAATACACTTGACGGGTAAACACTTTTTAACTTAGGACCAAATGTGTTTCGGCCCCTTTGGGCCTTCCTCAGTGGTCACTATTCTCTATATTACACTGACACACATCCAAATACATGTATAAAAGGTTTTTTGTGTACACATATATATAACCAGATGTTGTTACCTTATATGCTTATAGTTATGCTACTGGCTTGAGTGTTGGGCCATAAATATAGCCATGCCAATTCTTCAAATTATTCTGGTATCAGAGATTTCATTCAGTTCTTGGCATTGTAGGACCTGACATATTGTTTTGGTTAAAAACTATGAGCTAGCTCAGACTAACTCAGCTTAGGGGGGACACTGTGTGTGACCACAGCCATAGTCTGGGGGAGGGTTACCAGTTCTGGGTTGGGAAATATGTGGAGATTTGGATGGGGGGATCCTGAGGAGGGTGGGGTTTGGAGAGGAGAGGGACCTCAGCAGGGTATAGCGCCCTACAGTCAACCCTCCAAAGCAGCCATTTTCTCTAGGGGGAACTGATCTTGGTCATCTGGAGACAAACAGTAAGAGTGGGCGATCTCCTGGTATCACCTGGAGGTTGTCAACTCGGGAGACTCTGGCAATGGGGGTGCTTCTGGACAGTATTCATTTTGATAGAGCAGAATGGTATGTATGTTAACCTATTCCTAATTGCTTTGACTTATGCAAGTGTACTCTGCATCTTTGTGATCATCACTTATTTAATCATTCCAAGAATAAGATTGATTTTAAATAAAGGTTTTGACTAACCACCAAGTGATTATGGGTTTGGGGAACATATCGTTTTCATTATGAACCTGGAATAAATAATCTCCTTCCTCTCCTCAGGTTGAGAGGCTGGGATCTGCAAAAGGTGCAAATTTGAA
Organism: Gekko gecko; assembly: GCA_029375565.1. NCBI lineage: Eukaryota > Metazoa > Chordata > Lepidosauria > Squamata > Gekkonidae > Gekko > Gekko gecko. Next base: position 34,574,906 of record JAPDNY010000007.1, read on the forward strand.
GGATTTTCTCCTGCCATGCAGTCTTGTGGGGGTATACTGGTTAAGATATTGCTTTACTTCAGCCAAAGAGGTTTTCATCTCCATGTGGCTATTCTCAGGTCATGCCCACTATCAAGGGGATCTATTGACCATCATCACAGATTAGGCTGAGAGACAATGACTGGCTCAGTGAGTTTCATGGCTGAGAGCTGAACTACATGTGACACTGTTGCTGGGTCTGCCCAAGGGCCTTCTCTCAAACCTGACGTGCGCTGGGAGTTCCATGTCTGGAGTTCCCATTAACTTCTGCAAATTAATTCTCTATTGCATGGAGGCTCAATTTAGATCAAATGGATTATGGTTGCCGGCTCCAGGTTGGGAAACACCTGGAGATTTTAGGAGTGGAGCCTGAGGAGAGAAGTATTTGAGGAGTGGAGGGACTTCGATGGGGTCTAATGACATGGAGTCTACCTCCAAAGCAGCCATTTTCTCCAGCTGAGCTTATCTCACCTGGAGATCAGTTGGAATCCCAGATCTCCAGGCACCACCAACAGTGGACAATAGGCTGAATCTCTCATATACCTGATCTGAAACAGTCCCAGGAGGTGATATTTGCCATTGAGCCAAACAGCAGCTCTTCAGGGGCATTTCAGGTTGGGAAAATGGCCCATGGGGAAAAGGCTTCTCCCTGTTGTCCACAGGTTCTCCCATGCCTGATAATTTTTTTCAACACAGAGCTCCCAGGACAGCCCTGATCTGACAAGATGCAGACAGGGAGGGAGGGCCTAGAGTGATTCAGAGACTATGCCACTGCTGGTGGTGGGTCCAGCATGACTCCCAGGTTGCCTGCTGTCGGCAACAACCCCTGCACAGCTCCCAGGCTACGAGGTGGCAGCCGCTGGGCACCGCTGGGCTCCTGGACTGCACCACGACCACTGGACCTCTGGGGAGTGCCCGAAGTTTGCTGAAAACTCTGTTTTGCCTCCATATGGCCCCAGTCTACAAATTTAGCTATCCACAGATGGGGACCACATGTGGCAAATAGTACTCTGACGAGTGGAAACCCACAATACTCGTGGAGGAATTCTCCCCCTCCCGCATCACTGCCAATTCCCTCCTTTGGGCTCAGCTCAGTGGAGCAGGGAGACTCACAGGGGGGGACCCCATACCCCCCCAAAGGCTGAGCCTGGTAAGGCTCCAGGCCCCACCACACCCTGGAATCCAGCACTGGCTGCCACTGCATTTGGGCCTGAAGTGGCTGCCAGTGTCAGCTGCTGCTGTGTCCAGACCCAGAGCAGCAGCCAGTATCCTTCTCTGCGGTGGCTGGGCCTGCAGCGGATGCCAGCGTTCCTCACCATCTCATCCGGGTCTGCAGTGACTGTTGATTTTTACTGCCTCCTGGCCTGGAGCAGCTGCAGCCCAAACAGCGGTAGCTGCCTAAGCACATTCTCTGTGCATGCAAGTCTAGAGAACGCAATTGTATTTTGGGGTGATTTAACACAAACACACACCCCAAAAAAAATTGATTTCAGATTTTTCTGCAAACTTAGGGGACTCCCAAGTGTGGAAAAGGACTTAATCTATATACTATACATGACCCGTGGCCTCCATCTGCGAATAGCTAAGTCTGTAGACTGGGGTTACATGGACGCTAAACAGATCTTCTTTCAAACTTGGGGGAATCTTCCAAAGATCTAAATGCCAATGGCAAGGTTGGATCCATCAAATTTTAATAAAAGCTGTGAGCCATTTCAAGAGCCCCTGGTTGGAGGTAGGATATGAATACATTAATATTTGATTTAAATAAACAAGCTTAGTAGTGAATGTTTACGAATGGCTTTATTTTTCAGGTGATTACATCTTCTATCAAATCATCTACAATACATTTGCTGTTTTACTCTCTCTCTCTCTCCCACACACACACACACTTTGACGCACAGAAATCACATTTTTCATGGCCTTCATATCGCTTGATTTTTAAGGCATCAAATACAGTGAACTTTTCAGAGCTGAACAATTAGCTTTTAATGGACAGCAAAACCAGATGTGACATTCTTTGTTATGCAGAAGGCCATAAGACACTGTAGTAGCTGTAATAATATTATGAGACACAGTTTCCACTTAGTAAAAAAATGGCATATTAGCACAGTATTCGTTCAGAAGATTTTTCTTCTTCTAGCTTCGTCTTTGCATGATCTGAAAGTACAGACTCTGGACCCAGAGTGTAATTATAGAAGGTTTAGGCAGCTAATTCTTTGGCTGTCCCTTCCCTTAAGTCTTCAGGCCTCTCCTAGCTCTAAATAGATAAGAAAAAGAAAAGTGTCTTTCATTTCACCTGAAGAGAATTATAGTGCAGTCCTACAGTTATACTATCTCATGGCCTGTAGGATCTCCAGTTAAATCCCTTGCCCTGATGTATCTTCAAAATCCATCAGTGCAATGGAATTATAGTGGTGTAGCATTAATAATACAAACTTTGTGCTGTTGCTACCACATTGGAGTGAGGTCCAAGATTGGAAAGTGCTGGGGCATTGGTGGTGGTGGGGATTTATTTGACTGACAAAAGAGATAGATTTTTCACTTAGGTTAAGTGAAAAAAACTCCAATTGAGCTCAGTGGAAAGATGAAAGGACTGCCCTGCCACTTCCCATTTCATCTCCACAGCTGTGAGAAACCACAGAATTCCTAACTTCCTCTACTGCCAAGCCCAGCACATCTGCAACACAACAAGAAGGACCTGAATTCTATTCTCTGTTCATTGGCCTTCCAGGGTAACCAGTTGGCTAACCAGTTGGGTGAAAAGGAATGCTGGGCTAGATGAACTACTGGTCAGATCCAGCAGGGCCCCTCTGATGTTCTTAAATAGCCTAGTCTAATAACAGTTAAGAGTATATTGCCAAAACTTGTTTTTTCAGAACCCTTGCAAATATCGTACCTCAAGACAACAGCCGCAAATACCTAACAGGAACGGCTACTGCACTCCTGTAGCTGGGGATACAAGAACAATCCTTGGTGCACATGAGAGCAAGGGATGGGGAACTTATCCCTTATGGCTTAGCGATTCTCTTCCCTGAGCAGCTCCAATAATGCCTCACAGAGGGGACATAGAGTAAGTCATACCCTGTGAAAAATGTGGAGAGGGAGGCTGTTGGCTTTGAACCTCTTCATGCAAGTGAGGTCCCACTGGAATTAATGGAGAAAACATGGAGGACCTATCTGTTGGCAAATTCTAGCCACTCTCCCCCATCCACGGCTACTGCTGACTAAACACTCATGACCCAAATTGGCTTTCAGGACCTCTGCCTGGTTCCCTGGATCAACACAAACAGAAACTGCAGATATGGTTCTATGGCCACTTGCTGTAGGGGAAGAAGAGAAGAAGAGATTGGATTTATACCCTGCCCTTTGCTACCCGAAGGAGTCTCAGAGCGGCTTACAATTGCTTAATCTTTCCCTCCCCACAACACACTGAGGCAGGTGGGACTGAGAGAGCTCTCTGAGAACTGCTCTTGAGAGAAGAAGAAGAAGAGGAAGAGATTGGATTTATACCCTGCTCTTCACTCGGAGTCTCAGAGCGGCTTACAAACTCCTTTCCCTTCCCCTCCCCACAACAGACACCCTGTGAGGTAAGTGGGGCTGAGAGAGCTCTAAGAGAACTTTCAAGGACAGCTCTGACAGAATTATGGCTTGCCCAAGGTCATCCAGCAGCTGCAAGTGGAGGAGTGGGGAAATCAAACCCGGTTCTCCCAGATGAGAGTCTGTGCTCCTAACTACCACACCAAACTGGCTCTCACAGCATGACTGACAAAAGGGGTAACCTAAGTGAAAAAACTCTATTGAGCTCAATGGGAGAGGGATGTAATCTCAGTAATTATATTTTCATTCTCCGTCAGTGAATCTTGAACTGTGTGTAGTGCCAAGGAGGAAAGGGAATTAGAAGAGTACTTTCCTGCCACATTCTCCCAATCATTCGCTACCAGAAAATAAACATGGCTATCTAAAAGGGGTTTTTAAGATTCAATGCAATGTCCAGACCGTATACAGAGAGGACATTTTCACAACAAATTGAGAAAAGATTGATATCAGTGTTTGGATATCTGTATCTGTGGACACAGGAATAGGAGATAATGTTAGAAGTATGTAAAAAAAGTAAAAAATTGAGCTTAAGATATATTAACCTTTATTACACACATTTTTTACCTTCTTTAATATTGTCCATGTATATGTCCAGAGAATACTGAAAAAAATATTTTTATGAACTGTTTAAACATATCTGTGATGTCAAGTAATTTATACATAATTGACATGGCTTGTTTTCTTTAAATGTCATGCTATCAAAGATCCTTGGTATTGCTACATTCAGAAGTGATATGATTGGTTTATCACATGTGAAGAGCCCCAAAACATGGGACTCTTGTTTGTTTTCTGATTGCCAACCTTTCGGTTACAGGGAGAATGGTTTATCCACTCTTCTGGACCAATACCAGAGCTCTAGGCTAAGTCAGGCCTCTTCACCACCTGATCATAGGGCTCCCATGCCTCAACTAGCTGCACCCAATTTGTATAGAAAGACAGAATTGATTCTTGAGATTCTAAGAGAAGTTCATGATGAATATAACAATTTCTCAGTGAATGAATATGGCCCACCAGCCATTTCTTATACAGAGGCTGAGTTCAGACTGGCAGTTTGAAGCGGGAGCCAGTTGTGGCAAAAAAGCCCCGGAACACACTGTTCCAGGTCTTCCCGGTCACACTGTGCAGACTGATGTGGGAGCATACTGGGAGGAGCCACGTGCGGGAGCGTTCAGACTGCTGGCCTGGAGGCACAGCTGTAAATGGCTTTTCCCTGCTAATTCGGCTATGTGCGCATGAGAGCATATGCGCTCGTGTGCATAAGCGCATCAGGCCAATTTGGGGAGGATCCTGTTGCGCCGGCACTGCATTGGGCGGTAGAGCAGAGCACAGCCAATCATATCACTGCTGCCTTATGCGCAACGCGGATTGCTCCCAGCTTTTCAGGTTGGCGTTCACACTTCCCAGAAACAGAATGAAGCAGGATAAAAGGGCTCTCAGGGATTTGCTACCACTTTCACCAGGTTAAACGCAGGAGCGAAGCAGAACAGCACGGGTTGACTACGGGTGGGGAACGCCAGGCAGATGTGCCTGTGTGAACACCCCCTTTAATCCACCTGTAAAACGTGGCTGAAACATGGCTATAGCCGGGCAAACTGCCAGTCTGAACTCAGCCAGATTTGGCCTAGCTTGTTGGGACTGAAAAGCCAGAAATAAGAATTCCCAATGAAGTAGCAGTGTTTCTTTTGCTTGTGGGTCATGACTGGCATGGATTATTCAGATAATATACTGTTTCTCTTACACAGTAGAAACTGGGAATTTGGTATAAGTTCTTCATTTATTGCTGCTCTCATATACAAAACCCACAATTATTATGCATATTAGACTAATGGCTGTAGGTTGAGGCTAACAGTAGTCAAGAAGGCTAAGTTTGGTGTACAACTGAGAATGACCAAAAAGAAGCAAACAGTACTTGTGTGATGATGTGTGCGTGTTAGCATCATCTTAATACATTTATTACTGAAAAGGCATTTTCTAAACAATATTATTTCTCCTAACACATCTAAAAGGCTGTCACCAAATGCCAATTATCAATGGCTTCGCTGAATACATTTCCCCGTAGTTTTCTTATATGGTGAATCCGGTTCCTTTGTCCTGCCTGAATTAAATGAACAGATACAAAGTATTTTTAGATGCACAAACAAATCTGTAAAAAGCTTTACTCTGAATAATTGATATATGCCCAACTTTTAAAACAAAAATACCTAGGGCAAACAATTTAGATTCTTTAGTCAGAATATGACTTCACATATTTTTGAGGTGGGGGGTGGGGAAGCTCCGATGCCTTAAGACAAAGCCTGCACAACTTTAGATAAGTCATTTCACTGAACTCTGACAGGTGTCATGTGTACTGATGGTGCTGGATGTTTAAATAAATAAATAAAGTCGAATGCAGTTCATCAGCTGGGTACTATGACCGGTTGCTCATTTGACATCACCATGGTACACTCTGTGTATCTGTGTCACCATAAGACAGCTGTGACTTGATGGTGATACACCATCAAGCCGCAGGTAACTTACGGTTGTTGACATTCATGTCTAGGTAAGACCTCAGACCTGGTGATCTCACCCATCTATTTGACAGCTCTGACAGTCACAGAGGCCAGAACAGACCGGTTCTAGCTGGAGCTGAGCAGCTCAGTCACCATGACTCAGCAATGTGTTGATTGGCTGTGCTTTGTATATAAGTGTACAGTGCATGTATGATACTCTCCTTCTCCTTTACAACTTGTTCTGCGAAGCACTTTGTTGGTGAGTTCCAGAATATATATATTTGTGAATAAACTGTAAATAGTTAAGCACTGGATTGTGTCTGTGGTGATTGCTATTGCTGGCTTGCCAGAACTGGCTCTACACTGGTAAATGCACTGCGCGACAATGGTGACCCCAGAGGGTTTTCAAGACAAGAGGAGTTCAGAGGTGGCTTCCTCTGCACAGCGACCCTGGTATTACTTGGAGGAATCCCATCCAAATACTAACCAGGGATGACCTTCCTTAGCTTCCGAGATCTGACAAGATCAGGCTAGCCTGGGCTATCCAGGTCAGGGCCCATGGCACCAAGTAAACATTACAATTTCAGCAAAACTAGGGAGGGTTGCAATGTATGGTTGGTGACTGTGTTCAGCCTGTTGTGTCCCATGTTGTATTAAGAGCACACTCTACCTGGCTCACTGAAAATAAACACAGGGCTCCTGCACAGCTGCCATTCATTTATAGTTCATCCACAGGAGAATTTCCTGGCAAACAGTATCCTGAAACAGGAGTGTGAACTTAAAAAATGTTCTACTTTTGTTTCATTATTTCATAAACAACATGATTATTTCCCCAAATTTGCGGGAGTCTTGGCACTGTTCCAAAAATCTGTTTCATGTAAATTTGATTTTTGGAATATCAGGTCTTGGTCTAGAGGCCAGATCTACCACTTGTTGGACAACTGGGGTAGACCTGGTCTCCAGAAGCACACTGAAAACTGTGGAGGGTAGCCCTAGCATTCTGTTTTCAGTGGGCAGTAGACCTGGCCTCTGAGATAAAAGTCTGTCCCCACTTATGCCAACTTCCATTATTTTCATGAGTATTCAGATTTTGGGTCTATCGCCTCTTCAACAAAGTGGTCAAAATAACGTGAAAAAAAAAATCCCAGAATTGCAGGAGATAAATTCCAGGAATCCCTTGCATCATTTCAGTTATTTCTGATCTGAAATGAACAGGAAAATTTGGGCACTGTTTCAAATAGAAAATATCTGAAACCACTGCTTCCATTCCCTGAAGTTCACGTGACACTCAGTCAGAACCCAAATTGATCCCCCAACAGGCTTTCTGGGCATGGTCGTATCACTGTGGAATTTTCCCTCCCCAATATCATCTTACTCTACTTCCAAAACAGGAACAGAAATTCCAGGGGAAAAGACTGGGTACCAGTAGAGAAGAAAGTAGGAGAATCCCTCCTGCTACTCTACAGTTTTGGAAGCATCGGGAGAAAAGTGGAAGAACTTACCATCCTCCCTCTGCCCCCCTCCAATCAATTTTTTTTTCCTGGTCTCAGTTTGTAATCTAATAATTTGTATGTCACGGTGGTATCTCATAGCCCATTTAACCTTCTTCTAAGGCAGAATACTGGTCCTGTTTCCACAATCTCATAAACACTCTGCCACAATCATAAAATAAGCTAATTGAGTTTTTTTTCAAAAAAAATGTGTCTAATCATTTTCTTGGGTGGCCTTGTAGGTTTCAAAACTGCAGTGAAAACAAATGATCCTGAAGCAGAACAAGACTTGTTTCCCTGTTCTCAAACATACCTTGGACTTACCAGCTTCTCACAAGGCACTTAAACTTTCCTGTGTCTAGCAGTACTGTTTTCCACACCATTGCTATCCTCTGATTTTCTGTAAGGAGACACAGTGTTATATTTAACACTTCACATAATGAATTAATGCTATTCATTATGCGTTTATATCACTTGATTTCTCTATACTTGACTACTGCATACTGGAAGAAGTGTGTGTGAACTAACTTCATGGGAAAGCATTGTATCTGATGTGATGTGACCTGTACGTTCTGTCTGTGTGATCTCATATAGTTTATTCACACATGCAAGTCACCACTTAACTCCACTATCATGTGTCAAATAAGCATGTGGGACCAGTCTTCAGATTGCCAAGTAACTTCTATCTGAGAATTATGGTGATAAAAAAAAATTAAATAATCTGGAAATCATACTTTGCAATAGCACATATTAAGGACAGAGCATTCCTCCCCCCCATTAGCTAGAGTTAACAGCTACAAATGAATGCCAAGTGAACACAATAGCAAAACATGCTTGGATTTTAGCAGAGATGTACTTTATCCCATATCATTTAAGCATCAGATTCACAACACTTTCTGTAACAAATACAAAATAAAATCAGGACTTACAGTTGTTCTGTTTGTTCAAATTCTTTTTCACCTTCTGTGAGACAAAGAAAATCTCGTGCTTATTGTGCTATTTTATTTAATATGATACTGTCTCAATAATAGCATTGACATCCCCCTAAGAACTGCTGCAACCAGGATTCAGCATCAAGGTCAGGCGGCTTAGTTTTCAATGGTTTCCACTCAGGCAAAGTCAAATCAGCTGCAATCTGGGGCATAGTTAAGAAGTGCAGAAGAACTTACTGGTAGTTGCCTAGCAGTAAATTTGATCTACTTTGAGGAATCCAAATTTAGCCATCCAGGATCTGACCTACAGCCTAATGATGGTGTTCTGTCTGAAGGGAAAAGAAAACATGTCTTCCCTCCATTAGGTCAACATTATTCAATTTGGCCACTATTGATTCTGGACCTAGAGTATCATCTAAAACAAATCCCTGGTTTTGCTAATGTAAAGATTCTCTCCCCTTTTTTATCTCAGTTTTACAAGGGATCCATTGGTGTGACTCAAGCTGGAGAAAGAGTCAGATAACTCTGGATTCCATTTATTCAAAAGGAGAGCAGCTATTGCTTCTTTGTCCCAGCATATCTTGGTGTCACTTGCAATATTTAGTGCTAGACATAATGTAATCTAATTAGTCTACAAAGAACTTCCTGAATTGTCATGTTAAGACTGTGATGCATTTTAGGTGGGACTTATACCATGGCTTCTACCCAAAACAGTTTTTTCTTTCCATAACCCCCACAATCAATCTTCCTTCCTTCCTTCCTTCCTTCCTTCCTTCCTTCCTTCCTTCCTTCCTTCCTTCCTTCCTTCCTTCCTTCCTTCCTTCCTTCCTTCCTTACGTCTGCCTGCCTGCCTGCCTGCCTGCCTGCCTGCCACCCGCTTGTTTAAAACTAAGCCTAAGGGAGAAATCTTGAAAATTAGTTCACTGCTTGGTGGCTTTTGGCTGGTCCTGATACTCTGTTCCTGTGTTTTCCCCCCACTGGAAGAACACAGTGGCCTGTACTGTGTGTCTACAAAGGGAACAGCTGGTAAGGACAAAGAATAATTATTCACTATAAATCCTAATTGTGGCCAGGTTGCCTGATTTGGATGGGCAACATTCCACTCTGGACCTTGGTCCCTCACCACTGCTTGAGAGGCCACTGGGGAAAAAATGGTGAGGGGAGTGGCATCCCCTGATGTTGCCATGTCATGGGATGCTCTAGGATGAATCCTAGACTGTCCTGAAGGGAGGAGACATCACTTCTTGTCACACAGGGAAGGAGGGGAGAGGGGAAGAAAGAGAGACCCCCTCCTTTTCACTCAGAAGTCTCCCCCCCTTCTCCTGTTGTTTCTGTTGTACTTTTTCCTATATTCCAAGATGCTTTAGGATATAATTAAACAATACAGTTTAAAAACAAAGAGAGAAGCAGCTGGCTGGCCAACTATGTGCTGCTCCTCACAAACATGATCCAAACATCAGTGAAAGTCCTGCCTGAATAACTTGGCCTTGCACAGCCTTTGGAAATGGGACACATCATGCTATCCACAATGACTCTTACTGAAAAAGCCCCAAGGTGATGATAAACCTCTGTGAAGGGTCAAGGAGCAGGATGTAGTTGCCATAAGGTTACATTCTGGGATCCCTGCAAACAGGCAGGCCTTAGGTCACAAAGGGCTTTATGCTTGAGGAGCAGCATCTTGAACTGAACCTGGAACCTAACATGGAATCATAGAATCATAGAGTTGGGAGGGACCTCCAGGGTCATCTAGTCCAACACCCTGCACAATGCAGGAAATTCACAAATATCCCCCCCACACACACACACACCCAGTGACCGCTGTTCCATGCACTGAAGATGACAAAAAAACTCCAGGATCTTCAGCCAAACTGGTCTGGAGAAAAATTGCTTCCTGACCCCAAAGTGGCGATCAGCATTTCCCGGGGCGTGTAAGCAAGGGCCACAAGAACTAAGCACTGATGCAACCCTTCCTGCCCTCCCTTTCACGATCTGCCTAAGTTCACAGAATCCACATTGCTGTCAGATGGCAGCCTCTGTATGAAAACCTCCAAAGAAGGAGAGCCCACCACCTCCTAAGGAAAGCCTGTTCCACTGAGGAACTGCTCTGTCAGGAAGTTCTTCCTCGTGTTTAGCTAAAAAATCTTCTGATTTAATTCCAACCCATTGGTTCTGGTCTGACCTTCTGAAGCAACATAAAACAACTCTGTACCATCCTCTATATGACAGCCCTTCAAGTACTTGAAGATGGTTATCATATCATCTCTCAGTCATCTCCTCTCCAAGCTAAACATACCCAGCTCCTTCACCCTTTCCTCATAGAATTTGGTCTCCAGACCTCTCACCATCTTCATTGCCCTCCTCTGGACATGTTCCAGCTTGTCTATATCCTTCTTAAAGTGCGGTGTCCAAAACTGAACACAATACTGTAGGTGAGGTCTAACCAGAGCAGAGTAAAGCAATATTATCACTTCACGTGATCTGGATGCTATACTTCTGTTGATACAGCCCAAAATCGCATTTGCCTTTTTAGCTACCACATCACACTGCTGACTCATGTTCCATGTATGGTCTACTAAGACCCCTAGATCCTTTTTGCACATACTATTGCCAAGACAAGTCTTCCCCATCCTATAATTATGCATTTTATTTTTCCTACCTAAATGCAGAACTTTACATTTATCCCCACTGAAATTAATTTCATTTGTTTTAGCCCAGTTGTCCAGCCTGTACCATCCTCTATATGACAACCCTTCAAGTATAGCCCTTCGAAAAACAAACAAACAGTACTCTAGGTGAGGTGTAACCAGAGCAGAGTATGAATGTTTTAAAAACCAAACAAGCATACAGCAAAATATACTTCTTCCATATCTTACCAGCAACTGGTTCTTTCTTTTTGGTGTATATTTCATAGATGAAAATAAGAGCTACTAGAATAATGACTTCAGCAGCTATTGCAAGAAATGGTTTGAGAGGTGCCATATAGGTCAAAACTTTAAGGGATGCTTTTCCTCTGCTTTCACCTAGTTGCAAAAATATAGCTTCACACCAGTAAAAACCTCCGTCCTTCTCCATGAGGTCCAACACCTTCAGTTTTGTTATATTGAGATTTTTTGGGAAGACTTGGTATTTTTCTGGTCTCAAAGTGTCATTAATAACAACCTGATGGGGTGAAAAAGAAAAAAAAACAAGTTTAAAACTTTATTGGGGATGATGTGAAATCGATTTTAACAAACTCATGCTCCATTAGAAATTTAGCATCAGTCTAAAATGAGATCATAACTCATGGTTATGGATGACATTTATTCTCAAGTCTTGATGTATGAACAACATGGTGCAATAGCAAGATGTGTTAAAATATAGCAAGACGAAACTTGTACAAGTTGATTCGATTGACTCCATACTAGAACATTACTGTTTGTAGCATCTTTTGAGAGATCACTGTTTTCCCCCCATCATCAATGATGGTAAACTTTTACCTGTTCACTTCCATTCATTGTATACCAGACCCAGTCCAAGGGAACGTATTTGCCACTGTTGCATGACATGACCACGGAATCACCTTCATAACTAATTAAGCTCTTGGATTTTCCTCCTATTTCAGGCACTAAGATAAAACAGAGAAAACCTCTATGAAGTGACATATCCAAAGGTCTGCAATATGTATACACAGCCTCTATCATACATATCCAGCTATTTAATTTTAAGCACATCATTAACAAGCCTGTTCTTTCCACCCTGTCTTGCAACTAGACATTGGATTTCTTATATCTTTAGCAAATTAAAGGTATTTCTAACTAGTCTGATACATAGAGAATTAGCATCATATTAAAAGATATTTCTACAATCCAAGCAATTCTTGCATTTACAATTTGGAATGATACTCCCAATTCTGTAAAGGTAACAGAAATAAGGAAAAAATAGCATAAAACTAATACATAGGAAATATGCATGGTATAAAATGGTACCAGAGATAGGTCTAAGGGCCCCATGGAGCTCTGGAGATGGTTCTAGGTAATGGTGATTTTCAAGGCCTGTGTCTTAGCTTTTTCTGGATTGCAACATGTGGCAAGATCCAGCGGCAGCGGATTCACAGTATGTTTTCTTCCAAATCCAGCTATATTTACATGGAAATAACTGCCTTCCAACTGCACTCAAATTACTGCCATGTAATTTTAAACATGCTTATCCATTGAAATCACTGGGATGAGGTTCTGAGCAAGCATGGATGGTGTCAATTTTCAGTTAAGATCTATGTAAATACATGTATCAGCTGGTATCCTATGAAGCACCAATGCAGCACGGATTTCCCCTAAGTCCTTCTCCACCTCTGCAGTCCCTTTTGAGCCCTGGAAAGATTTTTCCCCCCTGGTGTTGCAGGACCCACGTGGGGTGGGGAGGGGAATGAGGAGGGGAAAGTTTCAGTCCCTTCTTTACTGCAGCCCTTTGACCCACTCAATCATTTGTCCACTCCTGCAGCCTCAGGAATAGTCTTTCCAGGGCTCAAAATGGGTGGCAGGCAGGAAGAAGAATGCAGTGAAAATCTGTGGACCTTCTATAATCTTCCTAGCATACAAGCCATTGTTTGTTCACCTACTTTCTCCAAGAGTGGGAACCCAGTGGCATGTATCTTACCATTCCACTGAGCAAAGTTTGAAGCTTTTCTCAATTTAAGTGGTTTTTCCAGTTTAAGGTAGGATGTATGCCACTATCCTGTAATAAAACGGTACACTATTCTGTACATATAGTCATCTGTGGGCAGCACAACAAGAGCATGGTGGAAAAGTAGGATGGACCTCTCCTGACCCCTGTAGCGTCATCTAACCCTTATATGGAGCACCCAGTAATGTAGGGGTTTGGATTTGCAGAATTTTAAGCCTTTCCAAAAAGGGGGTGAAGAATCACACAAGCTGGGCCTACATGTAATTGAGCATTCTTGTAGATGCCCTGTCACATGTTGGAAAAGTGAGCAGTTGAGCACTGTTCAACGTTCTGCCTGAATCTCACTGATAGATCAGAACTCAGCAAATAAACCATGAAGTAAAAGTGTTTCTGATTAGTACCACCATGTTGCAGTCTGATTAATGTTCATCAGCAGAGCATGATCTTTGTTATGGCTCTGTATTACAATGAAATTTTGCTCCTTAAATAGCATGTGCTGTTATGCTACTTAGAATATGAGATGGACAAACAGTCTAGGCAGTTGGGGTATGGAAGAAGCATGACATTCCCAAAGGAGTTTTATCCATTTTGTTGCGTTTTAGAACAGTTCAGGGACTATTCCATGTTTTGAGGGCCCTTGATGTCATCGTGCCAGCAACGTCAGGGTGATGCTCTGTTATTTGGGCAAAACCTCTATGGTAGAAGCCAATTTTACCATAGGATTTTTGCCAAATACCAGAGTGTCACCCCAATGTTGCTACATGATGACATCACTTCCGGGTCACATTGGAAGTGACATGGACAACTCACTGCAATCCCAGCTGGGCATCCCTTCCGCTCCCAGTAGGTCCCCCCATCTCCCACCAGTTGCCAGGAGGGACCTGGCAACCCTAGAGCTCATTATCTGTCACTGTGTCCTTCCTCTATAGTCTAGCTTTACTGTGCTGCAATGGTAGCTAGATTGGGCTCCTTGAAAAGCCCTCCTCTTGCCCATGGTATCATGCTGGGCGTGCATACCCTGTACTGCATAAATCCTCCTCTTACTATTGCTGTTTTGTCAGAAAGCAGGAGGGAAGCAGCTTGGATGGCTGCTGAAGGTGATAGATGGCTTCTGCAAGAGCAGGGAGTGCTGGGTTGCCAACTTCCAGGTGGAGCCTGGAGAGTTCCCAGAATTACAAATGATCTCTGGAGTACAGAGATCAGTTCCACTGGAGAAAATGTCTGTTTTGGAAGTGGATCCTGGCCTTATACTATGCTGAAGTCTCTTCCCTCTCAGGTTCCATCTTGAAATTTCCAGGGAATTTCTTGGAGCTGGCAATCGTAAGAGTGTGGCAGATCAGGTGGCATCAGGAAATGATGGGTGCCCATGTTAGTAAGGTACACTGCTAAAACAAAGATCCTTAAGCTTCCTGGATTGGAGGCCACTGGAAGGTAGCTGTATAGCTTTGCCAGGTCTATCCACTTATTTCCATGACCATTTAGATAATCATAAATGAAATAATGTAATGGAGAAAAAAATACTAACATGCTGACCGTGGATATATTTTCATATAACTGATCTCATCTTTATGCATTTGCTATTACACTCAACATGTTCAGACTGGCTTACATAAGTGCACAGAGCTGGGAAAAGCCATAGAGACGGTTTCATCTGGGGAGGTTTGGGCGTTTCAGCAAATGAAGGATGATTAATCTAGGTTTCAGAAATTCTCTTAGTGGTAAACTGTCATCAGACTTAGTAAAATGTCTAAATGCATGTGTTAACCCAATGAATGAGCAGCGTGACCCCATGATTAGCTGCAATTTTGTCACAGGTTAAATCTGTTTTTTTAATCTGTTGTGTAACAATGAAATGCCAATCACATGAACACACAAAGCTGCTTCCTACTGAGTCAGACCCTTGGTGTATCAAGGCCAACGTTGTCTACTCTGACTGGCAGCAGCTCTCAAGCGGCTCGGCTCAAGGTCTTTCCCTTCACTTACTACCCGATCTTTTTTAACTGAAGATGCCAGGGATTGAAGTCAGGACATTCTGCATGAAAAACTGATGTTCTACCTTCCCTTCCCTGTCACTTTTCAGAAAGTCAATTAGGGTTTTTGCCTTCCACAAACATCTGTGTAACTAAACTCCTCCTGAAGAAAGTGAACACATTTACAGCTCGAGCGCAGGCTTTTCCAAAGATCCTTGTGCAACTCTATGACCATGACTGCACATCTAAGGTAACGCATCATTAATATATGAGTGGCATTCATCAAGGTGCATCACTGTTCTATAGTTAGTCACATTTTAATAATTCAGCAACTTGCATCTTCAGTCAAATATCTTCTTTCATCAGGGTACCTTTATACTATCCCATTTCAGTAGAAAGGGAGAGGAGCAGTAAAAACTGTTGCCCATCCTGTGCTGATTGGAAGGAGTGAGCAGAAACAAAGCAGAACATAAAGTCAGAAAATTAGAACAAGTCTCAAAGAATCGCTGTAAAATTTAAAAAGGCAAAGTCATTTTTTTAAAAGGAGAAGAAAAGAGTCCTGCATTCTGTTACAGCACACTTCGGCACACATCTCTATGAGAAATGGGTCTTATTCTTGTATTCTGTTTTGTTCTGACTGGTGTGCATGTTTCTGGACCTTCCCTTAGTCTGCATCACTCTGGCTCCTGGACCCTGCTAGAGCAAATCTTCATATTATTTCCATTAGGAACAGGAACAATATCACACTAATGAGCTGTAGCCACCTAATGACACAGCTACACATTTACCTTTGCCAGTTCTCAGCATCAAGCACTTTTCGTTAAGCAAGATTTGTACGTCTCTAACGCAATAAATTTTATGTCTGGGCCTAACAGCAACCCGTGATCTCAAGAAATAGAGTTTTGTCCTTGAGCTCAGTCCCCACTGAGCCATGAAGTACAGCCGGGTGACCTTACCAAATGTCAATATCGCTCAGCCTAATCTTCCTTACAAGATCATTGGGGAGGCAATAGGAAAAACTCCTGTGTCTGCCACCCTGAAGCTCTTGCTGGAAGTGTAAGATGCAAATTGAAATAAGTATCTGCTACACCACAAGACTTAATTGTAATATGGCCATTTCAGTTTCCTTGCATATCCTATAGGTGTTTTCCATATCTGTAGTTTCACCCATTGCCTGTATGTACCCCCCATCCCTGAAATGAAGATGCCAGATGTGTAACTCGAGTTAAACTGGGTTTAATTAATAGCAGCTGCCCTGTGCCATGATAATCACCCCCATAGCACCCCAACGTTTCTGTAACAGAATGTATTAGACTTCTCATTTCACTTCCTGTAGGGATATCTACATGGAGGTACCCCGATATAGAGGTAGAGGAGAACAGATACATGGTTTCTACTTTGGCCATAAGAGAAAAGCACAAAGAACAGAAAGTAACATAATAGGGCGCATGATGTGTGTGTGAGAGCATGTGAACTACTCATTTAAATCCTAAAATCTTTTACAATAAGTTACAATTAGGTAAAATATTTCCCATTACATCCACAAAACTGCTTCATTTCAGTGGGACATTCCTAGTTCTGCACCAGTAAAGTGTCACAAACCATGGTGCAACTGGACTGTGGATCAGAACTTAAATCTTTTTATTTATCCTTTCAATGGATTCTTGCTTAGCAGAAGTGCTTTGTCTTATTTTATTTTCCAGATTTCGGTCTCTAGATTCTATCTATTTTCTTGAGCTCCAGAAAAAGAGTAAATGCCCACTGGCATTACTAGTCCAGTACAACATCTGATCATATGAGGTTAATATGAATAAATAATAGCATAAAGGAAGCAACATTGTGGGACCTTACCTCGGACATCGAATCTGCCTTCAGCTTTTTCCTTAGTTTTGAAGACACATGCATAATTCCCCAGCTGGGTTCTGTTTTTGATCTCTGTCCTGAAAAGAATAATAAATTATACCACTATAACTGGAAAAGGTAGGAATATAATAGGCAGGCTTGAACTACAAAAGTAAATCTAAATGCTCTCCAGGGTCTCAGATGGAAGCCTTTCACATCTCTTCCTACCCAGCTTTTTCAACCGGAGATGCCAAGGATTGAACCTCGGACCTTCTGCATACCAAACAGAGGCTCTACCACTGAGCCATGGCCCTCCCCAGCAGTTGCCACAGGACCTGATCAGTGGTTGCTCGAAAAGAAAAGAAAAAGCTTGGAGGAAGATGGGCACTGGCTTTGGGCGAGTCCTGGCCAACTCTCTGCCCCCAGTGGGAGGCAGAATTCCCATGACAGGACAGGGACACGAGAGGGCATGCATAGATAGTTAAGCCACCTTTACAAGCACCTGGGAGGTGGCAGATGGGGGGGGCACCTGGCTCCTCTCCACATGCTGTGAGAAAGGGAATTCACAAGACAAAGAGGAACAAAGTGCCAGGACCCTGCTCCATTCATACTGCCAAGGCCAGTAGGGGAAGTCTGTGGCCGACACTGGAAGGTGGCCTGATGATAGGCTTTCCAATTCTGGGTCAGTAAATTCTTGGAGATTTTAAGGGTGGAGTCTGTGGAAAGCAGGTCTGGAGAGGGAGGGAGCTCAGCAGGGTATAATGACAGAGTTCACCCTCCGAAGCAGCCATTTGCTCCCAAGGAACTGCTCTCTATGGTCTGGAGATCAGTAGTAATTCCAGGACATCTCCAAGCCTCACTTGGAGTTTGGCAAACCTACCCAGTAGTGTGGTAGGTTGTGACGGACTGCACTTCTAAAAACTTTAAAGTGCTGAACAAACAGGTAAAGGACTGTGAAGGGTTAATTCTCCAAAGAGAAAGAAAGCCTTCAGTGACAGGCTGCTCCAAGAGATCTGATTGGTTAGCATCAGTTGATCAGTATTACTATTTTTGTGAGTATTTTAAGTGTGTGTGCTTGTGAGCCTGCAAGTCATGGTGGCTTCTGAGGACTCCTAGTGGTGCTTAGACATTTCAGAGAGGTGGCTTGATAATCTGCCTCTGCACCCCAGCCCTGGTATTTCTTGGAGGTCGCCCTTCCAAGTACTTGGCAGGGTCGGCCCTACTTAGCTTCCAAGATCTGACGAGATCGGGCTTGCCTGGGCTATCCAGGTCAGGGCACGCAGAGAAATACTTCTGAACTGGATGCTGAGGAGAAATCAGGCTGAGACTAGCACTGACTGGGTTGAGTCTAATACTGAGCATTCTGAATTCAGTCCTGACTGAGAGCAGTTTAACACAGTTGGGGGAAAGCTGGCAAGGACAAATGGGTAGTTAGACTGAGACTCCCATTCAGGCCAGGAAAAGGGATAGATCTTTTAGAGAGAGAAGAATTTTCCCTACCCAAATGGAACACGGAGATCGCTCTGAAGAGTGGAGATATCCCTGGACTAGTGTAGTTAGAAACTGCCTTGTGAAACCTTAAAGAGTCAGATAAATCTCAAGACAAGTACTGGTGTTTCAAAAGAAGGGGTCTGGGTACAGGATAGAGTGTACCAGCCTTCTGGAAACCAAAAGAGTAAGTGAATATTCAAAGAAGTGTACTGGAGTGTTTGGGAAACAGTGGCGCAAAAGCCTCCCACCTTGAAGTTCCCAAGTCACTAGGAGAAGCTTATGAAAATCTCTATAGCCTGAAAAGCATATGATCTAAAGTCTGTGCATATACTGTTTTACCTCAGAGTTATTTATTCTAGTTACCTCAGAAATTTTACCCCGAATTTCACCTGATCTTTCCCCTCTATGTTAAATAAAGTATGTTGTTATTTTTAAATGTCAGAACGCATTGAGTGCCATTTAAGTTGTTGAAGTTAAAACGGTCTCCCAATCCTTCCCTCAGATTTCTGGGCTGAGCCAACAGCCAAAATATTGTGACAGGGTGGGACAGCCAGAGTTCTTCATCAAAGAAGAAAACATATTACTTGGGTGGCTCAGTCACTAAAGGGAAAGAAAAATGGAGGGAAAATCATGCCTCTGAAGGAGGGAAGTGGATGACCATCATACAGGCCTTTGGAAACAACCCCCCAGTGATGTCATAACAATGAGTTTCCTCATTTGGCAAAGAAAGGCAGGCTATCACGACTAGGATTGCCAGGTACCCGCTATTACAGTGGATCTCCAGATGACCAAGATCAGTTCCCCTGAGATAATGGCTATTTTGGAGGGTGGGTTGAATGGTATTATACCCTGCTGAGGTCCCTTCCCTCCCCAAATCTCATCCTCTTAAGGCTCCACTCTCAAAATCTCCAGATTTTTGCTCACCCACATCTGGCATCCCTGATCATGATATGGAGTACTCGTTACTGGATAAGGGCAAGGGTGGCGACACACGGTGATGCCGATTTGGACAGTAGTCCTACATTTCTTCTTTTCCATCTTTATTTCAATTCATTTCAAATGGGCTGGATCTCACTTTTTGAGTAGTCACTTTGAACATTTGGCCAAGAAACATTATTAGGAGCTAGATGAAGCATGCATATTACTCCCAATCTGCAGTCACTCCACTGGTTGTCCATGTACTGGCTCAATTTAAGGTACTGGGTATTACATACAAAGCCCTCCAAAGCCTTGGTCTCTTGTATCTTCAGGACTGCCTCTCCCTCTACAATCCACCATGACAGCTTTGTCCATCTGAACAGGACCTTCTAAGGGTGCCAATCTGCAAATGAGCAAAATCAACAACTACCTGTATATGTGCCTTCTCTATTGTGGCCAAAGCCTTGTGAAATGGCCTTGCCTGAGAAGGTCAGGAAGGCTCTCTGTCTCCTGGCTTTCTGCAAACCATGCAAAACCAAATTATTCAAGAGGGCTTTTCTGCATAGGCAATAGTGTTGCAGTGTACTAAATGATTCACAAAGTTACTTGGATAAATTTTTAGGGACTATGGGCTATACTACTGTGTATAGCTCACTGAAACTAGGACCCTACTATGGAATTTGCATCACAAAATGTGTCATGTCAACAGTTTGCTTTGATTCAGTTCTGTTTTTTACATTTCCAGATAGTTTTACAACTCAAATCCTGTTGCACTGTTTATGGAATGTCCCATTGTGTCGATTGGATTGACTCCCTCTCTGTAATCCGCCTTGAGCCCCAGTGAGAAAGGCAGACCATCAATAACGTGAATAATAAACAGATGTGGTTAAATAATCAACAGATAAGAAATAAAATGATTCAGAAGAACATATCTGTATTCTACATTCTATACATATTTCAGAAAAATAGCCTTTAAAATATGCTAGGCAAATCATAACCGCCACTCACATATACTGAGTGCTCCAAATATTTTGGTGTTCATCCTTGGTGGCATTGTCATCTCTGATTGTTGTATTACCCATCCTCCACATGACCTCAATTGTTGCCTTGTCCGGTGAAGGGTTAATGTCCAAGATGCATACTAGTTCGAGGATAGTCGGCTGCCCTAATGTGATGTTTTTCACCACAGCTTTAGTAGAAAATTCTGTTGGGAAAAGAAAGACATAGGTCCCAATCACACATTCCAAATAACGTGGGGGGGAAGTGAAGCTATTTGCTCCATAGCAATTTGACCCACATCTGCGCGATCACACAGTCCATGGGAGCTGCTGGGGCAGCCTGCCACTGTGTGATCAGACGCAAACCACGGATGAATCGGGGTTTTTTTGCCACGTGTTCCCAATGCGCTTAAACGGGGGATTGATGAATCGTATCTCCACACTGAGGGCTTCCTATGGCAGTATGTGATGACGTGCATACTGGGAAGGGGGGGGAATGGCACAGAGTCAGGGTGGCCTGATCAGACACCATGAGAGAGCGCTGGCGTGATCACACAGGGGAAAGTCCATCCATGGCCCGTAGCAACCCGTTTGATAGTGGATTTTCCCTAGTGTTTTTTTAACTCCACTCTTGCGGTGGAGCCAAATGGGTTGCCAATGGGTGTGGGGTGCTGGCCAGATGTTCACGTCTGATCGCACCTGTTAAATCCACCCCGCATTCATGCCTATGGCATGGCTAATTGTGCGTGTGATCGCAGCCATAGTTGACTAAAACTCTAAGTTGTAAAAAGTTCCAGATATTTTTTCAACTATTGCTTTCAAATTGGTATGTAGTCTGCTGACCTGAGTGTGGAAGCCGGCTTTAACCCATCCCTCCTTTAATGGGATAGATTTAGAGTGAATCGAGCACAGTGTGCACACACCTGAAGCTGCCTTATACCAGGTCAGACCATACCAGACTATCAAGGTCAGTATTATCTACTTTGGCTGGCAGTGGCTCTGTAGGGTCTCAGTAGGACTGCCAGGTCAAGGTTGGGAAATATTTTCTCTAGATTATTTTCTCTAGGTGAACTGACCTCTGTTGGCTGGAGATCAGCCATAATCCCAGGCAATCTCCAGCCACCAACTGCTCATCATACCGTAGAGTGGGCTATTTCTATGGGATTATAACTTGAATAAATTTAAAGGAAAACAGTATTAATAGGCCGCTAGATTAAACTGGCAGGGTTTTACTAAATCTGGAGTAAGTGGGCACCAGTGCGTGCCACTAAGGACTATCCTGGTGGGTCGTAGGCTAGTTGATCTGAGGCCAACAGCAGGGCTGCAACTGGCAAAGATTAGTTGGTCTGATGCTCCTGGGGAGGGGAAGGTTTAGTGGTGGTACTAGGCGGGGAAGGGGATGGAGAAGTGGTCTAGCTCGGCCCCCTTCCAGCCTATGTCCCATTCCAAAGATTGTCGGCAGTGGGACTAGGAGTAGTGAACCCCCTCCAACATTGGCATTGTGCAACGCCAAGTCTACAAATAATAAGACCACAGTCCTGCGAGACTTTTTGTTGAAGCAGAAGGTAGACCTGGCGTGTGTGACCGAGACCTGGGTGTGTGATGGAGAGACAGTATCTCTCTCCCAAGCAGTTCCACCTGGATACTTGGTCCTGCACCAATTGCAGACTAGGGGGTGGGGGAAGGAGTGGCTCTATTCATTTGGGAGGCTTACTCCTTCAGGGCGCTCCCGCCACCAAGGATCACAGGCATCGAGTGTGCCGGCCTGGTATGGAAGGCTGGGGAGAGTCTGGCGATTTGGCTGGTGTACCGACCGCCTAACGCACCGGCCGATAGCCTGCCGTCCCTGATGGAGGCTGTATCAGGCTGGGTGTTGGAACACCCTAGACTGATAGTCCTGGGTGATTTCAACGTCCATGATGATGACGCAGCCTCCACCTGAGCAACGGACCTAGTGTCATCCATGGCAGTGCTGAGACTCTCCCAATATGTAACGACCCCCACTCACTGAGCTGGGCACATGCTCGATTTGATCTTTGTGGTGGGGGTAACAGTGGACCGGGTTACTGCTTTGGCAGTCCTGTGGTCGGACCACCATGCCCTGAGGGCCCGTTTGAATGTTCTGCCCCAACCCTGTTTAGGCAGCGAGCATATTTTAGCTTGCCCACAGAGCCAGATAGACCCAGTGCAGCTCCAGATAGTCCTGCGGGAACTGATCCCCCTGGCGGCTCACTGGATGAGCTTGTGGAGGACTGGCAGAGCTGGCTCTCCGCAGCCATTGACAAGATTGCTCCTCGGTGCCCTCTGCGCCCCGCACTAGGCTTGCCCCCTGGTTTACCCAGGAGTTGCGGCTTATGAAGTGGGAGCTGAGATAGTTAGAGAGACTGTGGCGCCATGCTCAAGACAAAGTGACAAGAGTATCTTATAGGATGTTTATGAGATCCTATGAGATGGCAGTCAAAGCCAGAAAGAGGGAGTTCTATGCGACTATGATTGCATCTGCTAGCTTACGCCCAGCCCAATTGTTTAGAAAGATTCAGTCTATAACAGCTCTGCCACAGGGCAGACAAAACGCTAGGGAATTGGATATTGGCTGTGAGGCATTTGTGAGCTTTTTCGCAGATAAAGTCTTGGAGCTCCACCATGACCTCCCCGCCACACTTGAAACAGTGAGCGAGCTCGAGGCCCCTTGCACATCTTCATTTTTGGTTTTGGACCATTTCAGCCCACTCAGCCTGGAGGAAGTCGACAGATTGCTCACAGCTGTGCACCCAACCACGTGCAGCCTTGACCCGTGCCCTTCCTGGCTTATTAAAGCTGGCCATGAAGGGTTCTGAGGTGCCCTCAGGAAAATTATCAACTTGTCCCTCTCTGAGGGGCAGTTCCCAGGAGCACTCAAGGAAGTGATGGTCTGCCCTCTTCTGAAAAAACCATCTTTGGATCCGGCCGAACTGGATAACTATCGGCCAGTTTCCAATTTGCCCTATTTGGGCAAATTAATTGAGAGGGTGGTGGCAACACAGATGCAGGGCTTTATGGATGACGCTTCCATATTAGATCCCTTCCAGTCCAGCTTCCACCTGGGACAAGGGATGGAGATGGTGTTGGTCACTCTGATGGATGACCTCTGGAGGCATCTGGATTGGGGCGGTGTGGCGGTACTGCTGTTGTTAGATCTGTTGGCCACATTTGACATGGTTGACCATCAGCTGCTAACCCACTGCCTCGCTGACATGGGGATCCAGGGGCTGGCCTTGCAACAGCTTGCTTCCTTTCTCCAGGGTCGGGGACAAAGGGTGGCACTAGGGGAACAGCAGTCCATGAGACACCCGCTGGAATGTGGTGTGCCTCAAGGGGCAGTGCTGTCCCCAATGTTATTTAAGATCTATATGCGCCCCCTTGCCCAGACTGCCCGGAGGCATGGGCTGGGTTGTCATTAGTATGCTGATGATACCCAGCTCTATCTGATGTTGGATGCCTGGTCAGACTCCAGATCGGAAGATTTGGACCAGGCTTTGCAAGCCTTGGCTGGTTGGCTCAGACTGAGCTGGCTGAAACTGAATCCAGCGAAGACGGAGGTCCTGTGCCTGAGTCAGAGCGGTTCAGGGGTGGGGTTCCCGCTCAGGACCTTTGGCGGGGCACCACTGGTGCCAGCACCGGAGGTTAGGAGTTTGGGAGTGCTCCTGGATGCTTCCTTAACAATAGAGGCCCAGGTAGCAACCACTGCAAAGTTGGCCTTTTACCATCTTCAGCTGATTTGGCAGTTGGCTCCCTTCCTCGGCCATGACAACCTGGCTACAGTGATCCATGCGATAGTCACCTCGAGGCTAGACTACTGTAATGCTCTCTACACGGAGCTGCCCTTGTCGCAAATGTGGAAACTGCAGCTAGTGTAGAATGCCATGGCCAGGTTTGTGATGGGCCTCCCTAAATGGGAGCACATCCAGCCTGTGCTGAAGGCATTGCACTGGCTGCCAATAGCATACCAAATTCACTTCAAGGTGCTGGTATTGACCTTTAAAGCCCTATATGGCCAGGGTCCGAAATACCTGTGGGACCACCTTTCCCCATACAACCCCAGAGAGCACTAAGGTCAGGAACACAACATCGACTGATCGTTCCTGGCCCTAAGGATGCCAGGCTCACTGCCACCAGGGCCAGGGCCTTTTCAGGGGTAGCTCCATACTGTGGAATGAGCTCCCGGAAGAGATCAGGGCCCTGAGGGACCTTCTGCAGTTCCACAGGGCTTGCAATTAGGAGCCACCACACCACCAACAACATCTGTGGTTTTGGGTTGGCCCTGGTCTGTGGGGGACTGTGTTATACTATTGCACCAAGCTGAAGATCACCAAGCTGGTGAAAATTGTTAGTACGCCATCTGATTTATTTAAAGATTACCATCACTAGCACTTTAATTGTTGGATTGCTTTTAATGCTCAATGTTAATGTATGTATGCTTTTTAAAATTTTTGTACTTGGCTTTTATGGTACAGGGTACCAACTAGTGTAAGCTGCCCTGAGCCTGCTTGTGGGGAGGGTGGGGTATAAATTGAAATAATAAATAAATACCTCAGCCTGCTCATCCTCTCATACTTCTTTTTCGGAGCAATCCTGAGCAGGTCTACTCAGATCTATTGAATAGGGTTTACTACCAGGAAAGTGTTCTCAGGATGACACCGTGTGTTAGGCAACACAAAGAAAGGAAGAAGAGGAAGAAGAGGAGGAGGAGGAGGAGGAGGAGGAGGAGGAAGAGATTGGATTTATACCCTGCCCTTCACTCGGAGTTTCAGAGCGGCTTACTCACTCCTTTTCCTTCCCCTCCCCCCAACAGACACCCTCCGAGGTAGGTGGGGCTGAGAGAGCTCTTGACAGAAACTGCTCTTTTTAAGAACACCTCTGACAGAACTATGGCTTGCCCAAGGTCATCCAGCAGCTGCGAGTGGAGGAGTGGGGAATCAAACCTGGTTCTCCTAGATAAGAATCTGCACACTTAACCACTTCATCAAACCGAGGCTGAGGAAAAGAGGCTGAAACTGATTTCAATTATTCAGTTACTACTGCACTGCTACTAGCATGACTGGGACTGGAGAATGCAGAATGTATTTAAGTGGGTGTGGCCGGAGAGCTGGGTGGGGCTTCAGCAGAACTTGTAGCTCCACCACTTCTGGAAGGCACCAGATACCACTGGAATCAAGCATTTACTAATATGTTACATGAGAAAACTCTAAATCATTTTGTTAAACTTACACCAAAGGAGTTGGAACTACATTTTAAACAAACACTGAACTAATTTTGCAGACTGATATGCTCATGTATTAAAAGCCTTCAATACTGTCCATGAAAACTTCACATCTTAAAAAACAAAACAAACCCTGAAACTTTCCTGTTACTGTTTTTGCAAGGTCTTCTGATTGTGCTTTTGAACACAGAGGCCATTTGCTTCAACTACACTAGAGCTGCATGCTGTACAGTAAAATGGTTGCAGAACAGCATAAGTCGGAATAAGCATAAGAAATAACAGGCACACTTGTCTTTTCTTTGTCACTGGCTTAAGAATGAGCCTTCTTTTGTGTCACTGGTTAAGATTCTGATCAGAAAAAGAAAACAAACACTCCTTTTGAGTAAGCAGGAACCTCTCTTTCACTCCAAGTGGGGCACCTGCCAGGTTGGAATTCGATGCGAGTCTCTCATGAGCTGCCAGGCCAAAGGTAGCTTCCAGCCTGGCAGGTATCCATTCATGTGAGGTCATTTGTACTGGGAAGGATAACTGCAATGGGAGAAGTGGCTGCTTCCTACATGGTGTGAAGAGGGGCAAAGGGCCATGATTAGGGTTGCCAAGACCTGTGCTCTTGTTGGTGGGGG